>JAATLQ010017475.1:0-42875 GCA_013421005.1 Heliconius erato x Heliconius himera | reverse complement strand
TTTTTTTATATTTCATTTTTTTGTTAGAATTTATTATGGTAATGATAATTGTGTAATACCTTTTTGAAATCCTGAAATTAAGCTCTTGAATTTAATACCCCTATTGTAGTATTCGGAACGAAAAATTTTTTTTTCACTAAGTCCAATGGCGTACCACAGCCGCCATGATTATTTTTTATTAACGTCACCTATCTAAGAACACTTGGGCTACTAATACGAATCTAACGATCCCTCAAATATGTAAATCCGTTCAGCGGTTCTAGAGATACGAGGTAATAAAGAATATTACATACATACAAGATACGCGCGAAAAACATAACCCTTCCTTAGCAGTCGGGAAAAATATTTAAAAAATAGTTTCTCTCTTGCCAAACGATAATTCTTAGCAATTATCTTTGGGTAGCGGAAATTTGTAAAAATCTCCCTACAGAGGTGCTAACAACATAAATAAGTTGTAACAAGCGTATAAAAATTTCGATGTAGCTTGGCGAGAACGCATGGCTTAGTGGTCAGAGCGCTTGGTCGGTTTCCAGGAGGCGCGGGTTCGAGTCCCGCTGCGTTCAAAATTTTTATACGTTTTCTAAATAAGTATTTTTCTTTCCTAAGTGTGGAATAACACTTTAAAAATGTTTAAAAATAGATTCCTGTTTTCATATTGAAAAGAAATCTGAAAGAACAATCATGATTATTCCACATGAATATCAGTAGTTTTTGAAATTAGTTGTAAATTAATTTTTTTTCGCTACAGCCTTAGCACAGACTCAACATTTGGGCTGTTTTTTCTCTAGCGTTTTTGAAGAGTGTGGTTATTCTCAAAAATAAAGAGATACCCAAATATTTATTAAACTACAAAAAAACGCTGAACATACTACCGTTGAACCGCCGATCATCCTGTATATATTACATATACATATAAAAACTATAGAGCGAGTTCTGAGAACGCCTGTCCCGTAACCACATAGAAGTCTTTAAGAAAAGTTTAAAATAATATTATTTGGTTAGTTACGAATATAGATACTGATATCTATCTGTTTGTAGATACACATTTTCAGTAAATCAAATCAAATTAGCTTCACGCTATATCTCGCAGGGTAGGCTGACAGAACCTAGTGTTAAGACACTCCGTTCCCTACTTTCCGTCGAATTCTAAAGGCATTGCATGGTGAGTGGCGGAACTCAATGCCGCGCTTTGCCTCGACACCAGAGCGAAGAAATCGAAATATATATTTAAATAAATATTTATTTTCTTCGAGTGGGGAACAAATCGAACCCACAACCAGTCGCGTTTACACTTTGTGCCCCTGCGCCAAGACTGGCCTCACGTTTTTAGTATGTAATGAATAACCCATTATAACGACAAATAAACATGATATTCCGATTTAGAAGAGGATATTAGTATATATTTTTCATCCTTTTATAATAAATGGTTCCCACGAAATAAATAATAGAATGTACGCGAACACTAATAATAGGTTAGGTAAGTACATACTTGTATCTACCGTTGAATAACAATAGGCTTTGTTGAAATACCTACATTAGAAGCGTTATGATATTAATAGGCCCCTTTAATCTCCTAAAAATCCATACAGAAAGTATATACAAAAATAATTTATGAATAGCGACGAGGTCAGTCGTGGCGCAAGGGCACAAAATGTGACTGTAAGCCCGACTGGTTGTGGGTTCGATTGCCACTCGATAAAATATTAAATTTTCTCGTGTGGCAATCTAAGATATAAAAAGATTTAATACTTTCATTTGTTCTCTATGGTGTCGAGGGAAAGCGCCGTTGTGTTCCATCACTCAACACACAATGCCTCCAGAACTCGTCAAAAAATGGGCAACGAAAGTTTCTTAATGGGAACGTGTCTTAATATTAGGTTACCAGGTTCCTTCTGCCTATCCCGCTATGTGCGGGAGACAGCGTTTAGCTATAAAAAACTTATGAATCCAGTCGTGGCGTAGGGGTACAAAGTGAGACTCTAAAATCGACTGGTTGTGGGTTCGATTCCCGCTCGAATAGATGAAATATTTGTTAACATTTATATTTTCATTTCTTCGCTCTGGTGCCAAGGCAAAGCGCGGCGTCGAGTTCTACCACTCAATACGCGATGCATCCAGAATTCGGCGGAAAGTGGGGAACGGAGTGTCTTAACACTCTAAGTTCCCTCTGTCTACCCCGCTGTGTGTGGGATACAGCGTGAAGCTGATGAATAAAAGGCTATTAGGTTTACAATTGCTTCAAAAAACATAAATTTAAGTAACTAACATTTCCTAGTTATGTAATTCGTTCTATGTAATAACTAGCGAACTGTAGGTGCTTTAACAATAAACTATTGTTATTTTTAATTGTTATATCATTTCAATTAAAGTGCATTATATATTTTATAATATTATAAAATCATGCAAAGTACTTAGTCGAGGCCAGTCGTGGCGCAGCGGCACGAAGTGTGACTGTAAAACCGGTTGTGGGTTCGATCCTCACTCGAGGAGGAGTGAAATATTTAATTAAATTTATATTTTCATTTCTTCGCTCTGGTGTCGAGGCTAAGCGCGGTGTTGAGTTCTGCCACTCAACACGCAATGACTCCAGAATTCGGCAGAAAGTGGGGAACGGAGTGTCTTAACACTAGGTTCCCTCTGCCTACCCTGCTGTGTGCGGGATATAGCGTGAAGCTAATTTAATTTTATTTTTTTAATATTATAAAATTATGCACCGACCGACTGGTTGTGGGTTCGATCCTCACACGAGGAGGAGTGAAATATTTACTTAAATTTATATTTCCATTTCTTCGCTCTGGTGTCGAGGTTAAGTGCGGCGCTGAGCTCTGCCACTCAACACGTAATGCCTCCAGAATTCGGCAGAAAGTGGGGGACGGAGTGTCTTAACACTAGGTTCCCTCTGCCTACCCTGCTGTGTGCGGGATACAGCATGAAGCTGATTTTATTTTATGCAAAGTACTTATGAACATAGTAGGAAATGAACTATTTCGCCTTATACAATTGACTGAATCAAAACAAATATAAAACAAATTTCTATAGTTTATTATTATTTTGTAATTTTGGCCATTGTGACAAAATTCGTTGTGTCTAAATATAGATAACCATTGTTAATACTAACACATTTTTTAGGTTTGGTATTTGTCTATATGATAAAGAGCGTGGAGCGTGTAGGTCAGTCGTGGCGCGGGGGCACAAGCGTGTGACTGTAGCACGACAGGTTGTGGGTTCGATTCGATGGTGTCGAGGCAAAGCACGTTGTTGAGTGGAACTCAAATTCAGTAGAAAGTGAGGAACGGATGTGTTTAAATGGGAACGTTCCCTCTGCCAACCCCGTACCTATGCCCTATGTGGGGGATATAAACAAAATGGAGTTCTATCAGCCACGATTTAATACCTTACAATTTCCAAAAAATTATGTGGCATAGCGCATGAGAAACAAACTCTCAGCTCATTTCGCAATATTATATAGAAGCGTAAAGTAAAAAATGTTCAAATTTAATTATCTACTATTTTCAAAAAAGAGCGTGTTACTTTATTAAAGAGATAAAGAAATCTATCGTATTATATGTATAGCCTATAGTCATTATAAAACAAAATTTTGATTTTGTGTATAGAGAACACAAAAAAAAAAACCATGTAAAGATACCTTATAAATTATAATGTTAAAATTTACCATATATAGGTCCTATAACTACACACAGGACCACCACAAGCATGATGACCCTCAGCCGACGGTTGTTGGGGCCCGGCTTGAACGCCACCATCAGAGTATCTTTCACGTACTGCGTGTCGAAGAAAGTCCGCAGCCATTCACAACAGTTTGCGGTTTTTTTCTAAAATAAAATATAAATTCCTTTTATTTGATTATATATATTTAGCGTTTTTTGTATCCCGCACACAAGAGGAAGGGAAAGAATATAATGTTAAGACACTCCGTTGCCCATTTTCCGCCGAACGCCGGGGCAACAAAATGGGCAACTGGGCAGAATGAAGCAATGAAAAAATATATATTTTTTATAAACTTCCTCGAGATAGAATCGAATCCACAACCTGTCGCGTTTACAGTCACATCTTACGCCACTGCGACACGATTGGCCTCGTAAAAAAAATCTTTGATACATTTAATAAAATGATTTTAAAACTAGATTGAATTTAAAATATTTTTTTCATTTAGGTACCAATTACTAAAATTTCTCTACGGAGACGGTAGCCGCAGAGTTAAAAGTAAAAAAATAAATAAATTTCAAGTATATCATAAATTTATTATTGGTCAACTATATATTTCAACAGAGTTTATCTTAATTCATCAATTTTATGGCTGTAAGAACGCTTGCGTGACTGTTCTTGAAATATCTAGAAAGACAACAATCTAAATAATATAAATATTACCAGACCCATCAAAAAGATATAAAAATTACATAAATATCAATTATCTTAACAAATAAATGCAAATCGATTAAAAAAGTTTTGCAATACAAGTTTTGAAAGTATATATATAGAATAAAATAGTAAAAATATTTTGTCTGTACATTTAGTAATTTTTACTGAAATGGATAGAGGGACACTTAAAAAAAAATAGTAGAAAACAAAAATATATTTTTTTAATTTCTTGTCTGTCTGTCTGACTGCCTGTACGTATGACCACGTAAATCTTCGAAAGTACTGAACCGATTTACTTAAAACTTTCAGCAATTGTTTTGTTTTAGTTCAAGCGGGCGAAGCCGCGGGCGGACAGTTAGTTACCAATAACTGCATACAATCTACTTCACATGAAGAAACTAGCACAAACGTTTTAAGAATATATATATATATATATATATATATATATATATATATATATATATATATATATATATATATATATATATATATACTTCGTGC
Organism: Heliconius erato x Heliconius himera; assembly: GCA_013421005.1. Classification (NCBI taxonomy): domain Eukaryota; kingdom Metazoa; phylum Arthropoda; class Insecta; order Lepidoptera; family Nymphalidae; genus Heliconius; species Heliconius erato x Heliconius himera. The sequence continues at coordinate 37,994 of JAATLQ010017475.1, read as the reverse complement.
TTACTTATTATGTTATAGGAAGATATATTTACAGTAATAGCTGTTCGTCGAATATTCAATAATTTCATACAGAACTAACTGTTGCTCGCGCCTTCTAACATCGTGTTTTAGCTAAGTTTAAAACATTCTTGAAGGTTTTGCAATTGGTATATTATCTTTAGAAATAATATGTTTCGATATACGGTTATGCAACACGAAACTAGGCCTGTACTTACTCAAAAGATATTTTAGTACTTAGCGTACTTTTACTTAACACTAGGTTCCATCTTGCCTATAATGCTGTGTGCAGGATACAGCGTGAAGCTGATTTTATTATATAGGAAGTGGATAATTATTAAGAATTTTAGTTCCAATAGATTAATAAAAGCAAATTTGAATTATCTGGCTTATCAGAAATGGCTTGGGTGAAACCACTGTTCTCATAGCTAAAATAAACACTGCATCCAAAGGCCAACAACCTATACAAATTCACACTTTGCTGTCGTAATTATTTTATTCTGTTTTTAAATATGTCTAAGTAACCGAAACGTAAAAACCAGTAGGTAGGTTTTTTTTGTTTTTGCTATATAAATACTTATTGTATCCACTAAGTATTGGTTTACGCCTAAGTCCCATTTAAATTTTCATACACTGTGACCAATTTCCTTTTCATTTTATAATACCGTATTTTATGTTTTTGTTTTACATTGGTTTCGTTACTATTTTTAAATGTTAACAAATATTAATATTTCTTGGTTGGACTACAAAGCTAGAAATTCAAAGTTGTAAAGTATATATACATTATGTATGTAGGTACGTACGCCAGTCATGGCGCTGAGGCACAAAGTGTGACTGTAAAATCGACTGATTGTGGGTTCGATCCCCACTCGAGGAAGTGAAATATTTATTTACACTTATATTTTCATTTCTTCGCTCTGGTGTCGAGGCAAAGCGCGGCGTTTAGTTCTGCCACTCAACACGCTATGCCTTCAGAACTCGGCGGAAAGTGGGGTACGGAGTGTCTTGACAGTAGGTTCCCTCTGCCTACCCTGCTGTATGCGGGATACAGCGTGAAACTGGTTTAATTTCATTTTTAAATTTATGTAGGTACTGTGGGGACGTCTGAAAATTTAAACGGGTACGTTGAATTTTTAGACGTATGAGAATTCGACATTTCTGTTGAATGAGGAACGGAATGAGGAACAGATTGTCTCAACGCCAGGTTAACTTGTACGCTGCCTACAACGCAAAGCTATTTACACTTTTTTTTATTTACATTTAAAAAAAAACATTAAAAGTGATGCCGAACGCTTCATAATCTATTGTTAAATCTGAGTTCACATTTCTAAGAAAAACAGAAAAAGGTCATACTTAATTATGGATAGGATCATACATCGTTAGATCTTAGTCTAGAATCTAGATAATTCAGTTGTAGTCTCGAAGGTACTGGAAATTGCTCCAATCATTATTATTCTATTAACCGAATAAAACTAACCTACGATACAGCTTTGAAATGTAAAATCTTAAAGATGGTAACGATATAGTAAATATCGTCACCATCTTTAAGATTTTACATAACGATGACGATTTGCAAAATTTCCAATATATTATAAAAGATTTGTGTATTTTAAATGTTAGTAAGAATATATTATTTTTGCTGTGTTATAGTGTGTAATAAAAAAGGTTAAAGTAAGATCAGAAAAATAATTACGTTCTATATAAAAATCATAATAATGTAGATGTTTATAAAAAGTAGGTCCTTATTGCTTTGAAGTGGTTAATATTTTATTTTTGACATAAAATTTTAATAACCAACTACTACAGTCAGCATTTTCAAATATATATTTTATTTGTTTAGAAATATAACGTCTAGAATATATAATGTTTCCCAGAGCATGACTGCAGTCCTTCCTTTCAAGCGAGAGTGACACCAAAGTGGGTCAAGTTGATGGACTTTTTGTATTGTTACGCTCAATGATCTGATTTAGCCATTGAACTCATGACCTATTACGTAAGTGAAGAAGCAACGCGAATTTATTAGTGGTCATAGGTTTTTATGACAATCCGGTCTCGACTTTCTGCTGGATTCTGGAGGGATTGCGTGTTGAGCAGAACTCAACGCCGCGCTTTGCTCCAAATCAGAGCGAAGAAATGGAAATATAAATTTAAGTAAATGAGAATCCGGCAGAAAGTGAGAACGGAGTGTCTTAATACTAGGTTCCCTCTGTCTACCCTGTTGTGTGCGGGATATAGCTTGAAGCAATTTTTTTTTGATTTTGTCATGGGTTTGTATCTCTCACTAACTTTTTGTATTGGAATTTCAAAGCGTGAGTTTTGATTTCGTAAGAGGGAAATCCCCACTTCGAGCTAATGTGTAGTTATTTAGAAAAAAATAGGTACTTGCTTAATGTTTACTTTAAAATTTTCAAGACTGTATAAATTAACCATCTGACATATTGATGTCACGTACTACATTGCGCTGGAAAGTGTTTGTTTATACTAGCGATGATTGTGGGGTCGAATTCCACTCGAGGAAATGTTTTATATATATTTTTTATACCGATTAGACAAACCGTAGTTCAAAGGCAACGTTGAACTGATTGATGAGTTGCCGGCTATTATAAGATTTTAATTGAATCGAAAAGTTTTTGCTTTCGTAATAAGTATAACAACGTAGTATCACACCTACGTAAATAGTAATTCATACGTACCACACTGAGATCATCCCTTTTAACTTCCTTTATCCTATAAAAGCCATAGAAGAAGCTCATGACGTACAAGCTGGCGCTCAACGAGAATACACCGTACAATCCAATTTTGCGCACCAAAATTCCACTAAGCGCCGCTCCTACTGGCACTCCCAAAGAATAAAACAGATTAACTATTCCTATTCTCAGCGTCCTTTGTTCCTCGGTGGTTACATCGGCAATATAACTAAACACACCCATGAACATAGTGAACCAGCCACCAGTTAAAGCAGGGAATATAGCTTCTGTCACAGCAGCTACTTCTACGGGCAATTCGTGAAAGAAGTAAGTATTAACTATGAGACCTATACTTGTTAGGAACTCTCCGACAATAGGTAAAAGCATGCAGAATTTTCTTTGACCAACTCTATCGCTGTATGCTCCGAGAAATATTAATATACCACATGGTAAAAATGATTGTAATACTGTTTTCCATCCGGCCACTGAGGCCACCAGTGTTTGTACTGCTTCTTCTTCAAATGTGTAATTAGCTGTTTGCCTTTTAGTGAGTGCGTCGCAAATATGGTGATCGAAACCTAGATTAACTCTACAAGCTTTTTCTAAATATAAATTCTGCGTAGCTAAAGCTGAAAGGACGGACGGCATCACGTAGCATGCTAGTATAGGTTCAACTGTGATTAATGACATCATGCGTCTTGCCTTTTGAAATATATTTAACTCTTTATTATCTATGTCTCTGACATTATTTTTTATACTAGTCTTCTCTTTCTCCATTTTATTTTTAAAACTATTTCTAATAGCATCATTTACATTTAAGTTACTGCCTCCGTTGGCTTTATGTGGTTTTTCCGAAGCCTCATTGTCTTTACCAGTTTTTTTGGCATCAAGAGTCATTATTACTTCTCACGGAACTGAAAGAAAAAATTAATATTATAAATAACATTGACTACTCAAAAATTTTGTATTCAATTCAGTAATGGACTGTAATTTTTTATGATAATAAATAATCTGGCATATGTGTGACATAACCAAGTCGCTATTAGTTATTAAGTACTAACACTAGATATTAAGCTTTATTGTATTTTACTAACATTTTTGGATCATTGGTTGTCCGATTAATAAACATATTTTTTTTACTAAACTAAGAGCATATTTTCCAATTATATCGACAAATTTCAGTAGATACCAATTTCGCTTGTTATTCGGCAAACTTTTGTACATACGATTGTTAAATGCGCTAACGCAGTAAACACCGGACGCGGTAATCACCTCATGATTACTGCGTGCTTATTGTAATCATCTGAACACAAGACAGAATTAACTTTACCTAGACGCCATGTTTTGTTTATCATATTTCATATCGTCGGTTCTCGTGAAGGCACGGAATGTATGACGGAATAAATGACATTTTGATTTTTCACGCTATTTTAGTTTATATTTTAAACACATTATTGTATGTGCAAAGTAACTAAGGTAGATACGACACGGATGTATCTAAATGATTACCACTTCTGACGTCAAGTTCAATAGAATTTAATTTAATGGTTCAGCAGGCTACGCTGCATAAAAACTGCGTTAATTTATTTCCTTTATAAGAATAAACATACTTAGCTATACATAACATTTATTAAATTATTGTTTTAAGTCAGTCTAATAATTGAGGCTGGTCGTGGCTCAGGGGCACAAAGTGTGACTGTAAAACCGACTGGTTGTGGGTCCGATCCCCATTCGAAGAGATGAAATATTTATTTAAATTTATATTTGCATTTCTTCGCTCTGGTGTTGAGACAAAGTGCGGCGTTGAGTTCTGCCACTCAACACGCAATGCCTCCAGAATTTGGCAGAAAGTGGGGAACGGAGTGTCTAATCACTAGGTTCCCTTTGCCTACCCTGCTATGTGCGGGATTACAGCGTGAATATGAAAAAAAAATCTAATAGTTAACGTAAAAAGTATCAATAACATATTATAGCGGCTATACCTATAGATACTTATATTACGAATATTTTCCTTTTTATAGTAAACTAAAAAATTCGGACATTAAAAGAAACTTGAACATTTTGGTTTGGTAACAAAATCTATATATTCGACTCTGGATAGATCTTGTGTTAAGACACGCTGTTTCTCATTCCGGCACTTCCGTTCCCCATTTTCCGCAGAATACTGGACGCATAGCCACTTGAGTAGTGGAACTCAAGGATTCTTTGCCTCATGCCAGATTGAGGAAATGAAAGATTCAATATTTTGAGTGGAAATCGAACCCACAACCTGCCGCGCTTACAGTCACACGCTTGCCTTTGCCATACAACTGGCCCCAAAATTTTCCAATATAGTTACATTTACTTTACATTCTCCAATTGAACTGTCAACATAGTAAGAAACAATTAATTATTTGATTGTTCAATAAAACTAAGCATATTAAGTCTTGTTTTTTGTATATTTATGCGGATGCAGAGATCATAATATGAACCTTGAGGACATCTCGACAATACAGGCCAACAAAAACTGTATAACAGTGTCATCGCATCGGCCTCGTCCAGTCGATTCCGTGTTCCTTATCAAGGTTAGTTCGCGGAAAGAAGATTTTTAAATTGTATATGTTGATATGAGCATTTCTATTAATTTTCGACTGAATATTTATTATAATATGATTTCTTAAATGAGATTATTTGTATATTTATTTGACTGTAAAATCGACTGGTCGAATCGACTGGTTGTGGGTTCGATCCCCACTCGAGGAAATGAAATATTTATGTACATTTATATTTTCATTTCTTCACTCTGGTGTCTAGGCAAAGCACGGCGTTGAGGTCCGCCACTCAACACGCAATGTCTCCAGAACTCGACGGAAAGTGGGGAATGGAGTGTCTTAACACTAAGTTCCTTCTGCCTACACTACTATGTGCGAGATTATAAAGTGATCAATCAAAGCGACGGTAGGCAAAAGTGTAAATATTATACTATATATTAAGTATTTATATATTTAATAATTACAATTTTAAAGAGCACCATATATATATACAGAGTGTAACGAGATCGACAGATCAACGGTTATCTATGGACAGAGGACCTCAGCATCTTTTCATGTTACTCCCATGTATGTTCGCTGATTTTCAGTAGTTCGGCAGATATTTGAGAATCCCGACTGTTGAGTCTGCGCTCGTGAGTTTTTTCTCAATATAGCTCCATAGTAGGCCTTTTGAATAATATAGTATTTAAAAACTATAGGCTTACAAACCTTGGGAATAGAATGGAAACAAAAAATGTTTTTAAATAAGCTAAATTTTATCAAAATTTTGTTTTAGGCTTGTAGCGAAAAAAATTGTGAGTGATTTTATTCCAGACGTAATTTTACAAACTACTAATATTAGTATAGAATAATCTCTGAAAGTTTCACAGACGCAGCTCAATGACAACATGTTAAGGTTGCCTCTATGTGTGCGGGATACAGCGTGAAGCTGACAAAAAATATATTAAGAATATTAAATTTAATTCCATGTTAACATACATATACACAATACATATTTAACGCATTTTACGTTAACAATTCAAACAATAAAAAGTTGACACACTTATGCAAATTAGAAATTTTGACATATTTAAACAACCATACATACAAGAAAGTGTTGAGGATAATAAACAAAAGAAACAACTTAGTTCATTTAGTTAAATCATATTTCAAAAAAATATATTTACAGAGATTCTAACCAGAACCACCAAAAAAGTTGCAACAAGCGTTTTAGAAATGTGACGTATGTATGTAAGAACGTAAGCTGCCAAATTACTTTTTTTTTAAATCCCGTCTCGTTATTTTTTTTTACATTTTCTAATAATAAGAGGTACGTATAATGTAACCTTTCCAAGAGGCATTAATTTGTGATTAATAAGGCCGAAAGGAGTACAGAAGGAAATGAACAGGGAGGAGGACGATGGTCAGTCTTGAGATGCTGACATCACTATCTACATAATCTTTATCACGGGTCATAAATATTAAGATTAATTAAACATTTTTTAACGACAAACTAAATAAATAATTTAATAATTGGTTAATTTTAATACACTAAACAATAAAATAATATTTATAATATTCTCTACTTATAACCAGGTGTAATTAAAAAAGCTAAATCGGATACGCGACCTTAATTAAAATATATCATACTCAACAAAATAATATAGTCCGTAGTTGTGTTGTTGAATAAAGTAAGGTAAATTTAAAAAAATCTAATAGTTTTTTTAATTATCACATAATCACATATTTCAATGGTTTCACTAAGTTTATTATCGAAAGCTATAAATTAAAAAAAAAAAAATTATCGCTCTTTTAAACTACTTAAAAGTGTAGTTTTAATGATATTTTTAATTTCAAAAAAAATGTTTTTTATGGCTTTTTTAACCGTGTAGGTAATCGTAAACTACCTTTTTTATTAAATTTCCTATATGGAAATTTAGATAACTATTATAATGTCTAATAAATTGGCAAAAAATCCAAAAGTTCAAAAGCCTTGACACATACAAAATACAGGAAAAAGAATACAACAAGAATACGTTATATTGTTACGTAAATTTTAACTTTGATAGCTCATGATTAACTTGGCGAGACTAAGCACTTAATGGCGACGATTTAACAATATGTATATTACAATTTACAAAATACATTATACAAAAACTATAGTATTTATAGAGGAAAATTTTAAAAAATACGGGTTTAAAAAATATCAGTCACTGAAAAAGTTTAAGCTACAGTAGGCAGTATTGACAGTTGTGGCGTAGATACATAAGCATGTGACGGTAAACGCGACAGGTTGTTCGATTTCAAGGATATTAAATATTTAATATTTTCATTTCATTGCACTGGTTTACAGGCAGGAGCGGCGTTGATTTCCGCAGGGCAGAAGTATTTATTTGATTATATTGGCAAAGACAAAATGATACTGGTTTGGAGCACATTGCGATTTTTACTTGAAGTTGAAAGAGGCATATTAATAAACAGTAAATATAAGTAAATGAGCAAAAAATTAAGTTAACCTAGACAGTTATCGACTTATCGTGAATAACTCAAGCACAGGGCACACCATTCACTCAGAATTCTGAAGTAACTTAAGAATAGCTTCGGCCTTGTCACTAATACTTGATTACTGCTGTAACATTTACAAAATGAGATACTAAGTTTAAATTACTTGAAAGTACTAAGTAACAGGTTCATACTCCGTTTGATGTAATCCACTTATTAAAGAGAAACAATGATATGTAAAAATATAACAAAACTGTAAAAGGGGTAATTCTGTGCATTAAATATAAAGTTATGAAAATATTCTATCTCTAGAAGTTTATAGAAATTAAAAAAAAAAATCTTTCAGAATGGTTATCTGTCACTTTTGTTTATTTTCACGCAGAAATTGCTGAAGGGATTTTGAGAAAAAAAAATTTAATATACTTGTATCTATTAGTTCTCGATAGCATATACGTAGGCTACAATTTATTTGAAAGGTATGTGACAAGAAATTCTAACAGCCCAGCTAAACTAAAACAGATATGAATAGCCATAATACCCATTATACAATACTCTAGGAATAAATTATCAACATGACGAGCACTTTCTGTATAGTAGGAGAGCCGAAGCGGGGATTTTGCGTGTTACTCGAGCGCGTAAGAAAATCTAATTGACGAAAATATGATTGTGCCCTTCTGAGGGTAGGACTGATATTTGCCTGCCTGCTTGTTAAAAATATAATTTTGTCTTCATTATTCACCTACGTTAAATAACCTTAGAAGATGATTAAAACCATATGTTATGTATAAGTAGATTGAAAAAAAACTTTTATTTATATATTCTAAGTATGAAAAATTATGTACAAAAGCTAAATACAGAAACGAGATCAGTTGTGTCACAGAGGCACAAGCGTGTGACTGTAAAAGTGACAGGCTCTTTGCTCTGATGTTGAAACAAAGTGCGGCGTTGAGTTCTGCCACTCAACAAATAATGTCTCCAGAACTCGGCGGAAAATGGAGAGCGGTATGCTTTAGCGCAATACAGCGCAAAGCTGTTTTTTTAAATACATACATAAATGAAGTAACTACCAACGAACTGAATATTTAATATTGAGAATTACATTTCTAAAGCATAAACTAAGCCTACTTTTTAAAAATCTTGAATAGGTCTTGCATTTGTTTTAACATAAGCTTGTTAGATGAAGACAAAGTCTATTGAAATTTCTATTCTAGATAAATTTTCTATGAAATTATTTATATGGTGATTTATATATTTTTGAATATATAGTCATTGTTTATTGGTCATTATATTATGTTTACTTAGATAATATGCGCTAAAAAGACATAAAAAACCGTTCTCTTAAATTTTGTTATAATTCTGTTAATATAAACATCTGTTTCTAAAAGTTCATTTTATGTAGAGTTTTATTGATTACAATTAAATCTTAAAACGCAGCGGCGTTGAACTCCACTACTCCAAACGCAAATTGAGCGATGTGTAGCGTATGGAGTGTCTTAACACTAAGTTCCTTCCTCCCTACCTACTAGAAGTATCCTAATATTTCTAGTAGGTACTCTCCTTACACTATAGAAAAACTAATTACGATTTAACTGAAACGTAAGATTGAGTAATCTTAGAAATAACAATATGAATTACAACTTACGATAGGAACACTGAGCTTGATTTAATTATTATTATTATAATATAAATTACTATTAAAACTATACACGACATGAACGACGAAGCAGTATTTTTATATTGGCAAAAATATATTTTTTAAAATCACCTTCACGCTGTATCTTGCACACAGCAGGGTAGGCAGAGGGAACCTAGTGCTAAAACACTCCGTTCCTCATTTTGCAACGAATTCTGTAGGCATTGCTTGTTGAGCGGCAAAACTCAACGCCTATTGATTATGACAAATACAATTTCTTCTGTATTAATTTATTTATTTAAAAATATGATTTTAGTACATTAGTTAAGTTTAATAGTTAAGTTTAAAATATTTTAAGTTAAAATCTTAAAAATATTTTATTATTTTAATCACGATTTTAGCTAGTCCAAATAAATAATGACCTAGCTTTTAGAGTCTATGAGCATAATTATTCATAATTATCTCAAAATTAGAACCCATTAGCATATTAACAATGATATCAAAAATAATTAATATTTATCCGTATTTATACATAAAAAGAATATGGCTAGTTCAATTTAACACGATATTTGTTGCGATAAATTTTTTGAGGTCAAGGCAGAAAATTATTACAAATCTAACTGCAGCTCACCTTCTTGGTATACATGAACATCTCCGACTTGCAAGGTCATTCTCTCGAAATTTAACTAATATTTAATCTAAAAATTTATCTTTTAACTTGGCTCTACCATGTAAACAAAAATGAAATTTGAACATTACTTTTAGACTCTTTAGGGTTCCTACCACAAAAGGTAAAAATGGAACTCTTATAAGATAACTTAATTGTCCGTCTGTCTGTCTGTCAAGATCATTTATCTCGAGATCGCGTGGAGGTATTAAGCTGAAATTCACATAAAATATTCAAGTCTACGGTCTTCTTAGTCAACGTAATCAAAAGATACGAGCATTTATGCATCGATTTTTTGCATTTTGTATGAAATTCGCCGTGTCAATAAAACCTTTACGGTACTTTCCCTGGATCTACAATTATGATATTTGGCAAGAAGGGAGAACTTGCAGTACAAATTTTAGTAGTTTTTTTTTATGAAAAGACAAGACGCCGGCCACGGCTTCGTGTAACACCGGAGGAGCTACAGGTGTTTTACCTGCCTTGATGAGATGGTATCCAAAGCGAGCGAATAAATTACCTTTCATTTCTTAGTACGAAATAACATTTTAAAAATATTTAAATAAAAATATTGTTTTTAAGTTTTAAAACAAGATTTTGTGGTTGTTAGTTCAATTTTCATAGAGCTAGCAAATAAAGTTTACTTTTTCATTTCTTTATTAAAATCAAATAAATCAGCTTCACGCTGTATCCAGCACACAGCAGGGTAAGCAAAGGGAACCTTGTGTTAAGACATTCCGTTCCCCACTTTCTGCCGAATTCTGGAGGCATTGCGTGTTGAGTGGCAGAACTCAACGCCGCGCTTAACCTCGACACCAGAGCGAAGAAATAGAAATATAAATTTAAGTAAATGTTTCATCTCCTCGAGTGGGGATCGAACTCACAACCAGCCGGTTTTACAGTCACACCTCGTGCCGCTGCGCCACGACTGGCCTCAAGGAATAAAGAAAATATAGATAATGTATTTAAAATCATGTATATGAATGGTGTATTATATTTCACAGACAATAATTTTTGAAACACTTGTGTAAATTTATTTTGACTTTATTTTGAATAAAGAATTTTATGTATAAGGATTAATAAGTATCATAATATTTAATCAGAAGGCCATGTTGTAGTTCATGGGAACATACGTGTGATTGTAACCGCGATATTTACAGTCGTGAGTTCGATTTCGACTCAAGGAAAGGAAATATTTAATATTTTCATGTTAATCGCTCTGGTGTAGAGACAAAGCGCAGCGTTGAGTTCCGCCACTCAACAAACAATGCCTATAGAATTCGACAGACAGTTGGAAGCGGAGTGTTTTAACACTAAGCTCCCTCTGCCTATCTAGAAACAAAAATTAAATTAATAAATTAATTATTAACTAATACAGAAAATATTAATAGGTGCTTTCTAGTGAATAAAAATTATTTACTACCACTCACAATAAACCAACAGACGGCGACATTATGAGTTGTTATTATTTATATTAAACACATTGTTTACAAAATATTAAAACAATTAGCCATTGTACAAAAAGTACAATGTGGACATCTTTTTATTATTATTATTATTACTACTATACTGCCATTCAAAGTCTTTTATTACTTTACCACAAAACCTTTGAGTTATATTGTCACAGAAAGTGAACAATATTGAATTCTTACAGTGTTGCTTTATATTTAACGCTGGAAGAAGATATTTAAATAAATATATAAATAGAATAAATTTTAATTTTCGTGGTGCAGGGGCACATAGTGTGATTGTGAACGCGACAGGTTGTGGATTCGATTTAAAATCGATGTAATATTTATAAATAAATAAATCAGCTTCACGCTGCATCCCGCACACAGTAGGGCAGAGGGAACCTAGTGCTAAGACACTCCGTTCCCCACTTTCTGCCGAATTCGGGAGAAATTGCGTGTTGAGTGGCAGAACTCAAGGCCGCGCTTAACCTCGAGACCAGAGCGAAGAAATGGAAATATAAATTTAAGTAAATCTTTCATCTCCTCGAGTGGGGATCGAACCCACAACCAGTCGGTTTTGCAGTCACACCTCGTGCCGCTGCACCACAACTGGCCTCAATGTAATATTTATGTAATATTTATTTAAATGTATAACTTTACTGTATTTACTCGCTCTGGCACCAAAACAAAAGCGCGGCGCGGAGTTCCGCCAGTCAACATGTAATGCCTTGAAAAATTTGACGGAAAGTCGGGAACGGAGTGTCTATGCGTAAACTTATTATGTTAAAATGTTTTTATTTTCTTAAGCACTCTATTCTCCTTTTAGTTATAATTTTATTTTTCTAATTAACTTCACCTCGAAAGTCCGTTGCTCGCTCATTTATCATGACAGCGCTATTTAAATTTTATTTTACAAAAACTATTCACGTGATAACTTTATCTTTTACTTTTGCACTCGTGGCAAATATCTCGATATCAAGCTTATACAGACTATAATAATTTAAAAAACAAGTAGGTCAATGCTTTTTTTTTTAATTTTACGCTGTATCCCGCATATAGCAGGGTAGACAGAGGGAACCTAGTCTGTTGTTCGTTCTCACTTTTCTTCGAATTCTGGAGACATTGCGTGATGGGTGGCGGAACTTAACGCGGCGCTTTGCCTCGACACCAGAACGAAAAAATTAAAATTTTAAATATATCATTTCCTCGCGTGACAATCGAATCCACAACCTGTCGCATTTACAATCACAGGTTTGTGCCATTGCGCCATGAATGGCCGCTCTGTAGCTCGAATATAGGAATATGAACCAAGATCTATTCATTTTACACACTGCAGGTATTTCATATTAAAAAAAAAATATTCATTGACTAGGCAAAGTATGTAATGGACAATAATATGAATATTTTTAATATTTTTAAAGTAAAAAATACTGATTTAGAAAGCCTGGAAACCTGGAAACCGACCTGGTCGGATTTATCGCGTTTTCGAGTCCCGCTACGTTCAAATTTTTATACGATTTCTAAATAAGTAATATTAATATTTTTTCATAAATTATATGAACGCCCCAGGTAATTTATACCTTGCCAATATATAATATACGATTAGAATTGATACTTATATGTATAAGTAAGATAACAAAAGTAAATTTGTTGCCTATTTTAAGTACATATAGGAACGTGTAGCAGTATGTAATTCTTTAACGTTAAGTTATTTTTTTATAGAGTACATCGCACTTGAAGCAAAAAATATGCAAGTCTTTGGAGTTAAAATATGTTGACGTCACCAAAGTAATCTATGTGCACACATCAGATGTTTTGGCAAAAGAAATAAATGTAGGTATGTAATTATAATAAAATATTATTATAACTAAAGAAAAAAATTGATAAGTGACGTAAAATTCCGTAATGTGTATAAATTAGCTGAAAATGGACAACGGAATAAATTATCACAAGAACATTATGGAGGACAGAAGAACATTTTTTTTAAGTTTCACGCTATATCAACTATACAACTTGGGAACCTGGGAATCTAGTGTTAAAACACTTCGTTGCCATTAAGTTCTCCGTTCCCCATTTTCTGCCGAACTCTGAAGACATTGCCGACTGATTGGGGTGGAAATCAACACCGCGCTTTGCCTCGACACCAAGGCGAAAAAGTGAAAATATTAAATATTTCATTTCCTCGAGTGAGAATCGAACCCACAACCTGTCGCGTTCACAGTCTCTCGCTTGTGCCACAACTGAACTTTGAATATAAAAATGCATCTTAATTATAACAAATCTATTATTCTAAGGAAAGACAAATATTTACTAACATAAAAATTTTAACGTAGCAATTTTCGCATCTTTAAAATCTATTATTAGTTTTTAACTAATTATGAAACTTCAGCTCAGTTCTTAGTTTAAGGCGTTCCGAGCGTGCCAATTGAGCTAATCACTTCTCCAATGTCACGTTATACGAACCGCACACGAAGGAGATTGTACGGTAAAAAAGAGACAATATTACACAATAAGAGAATGTATGTCAAAAAGAGATCCAGTTAAAATACTGCCTTGACTTATATAAAATAAAAATATTATGTAGCTTATTTGGACTTACCTAAGTATAATATTATGTCACACACCTGTCATACTTGTTTCCTGTCAGATTTAAAAAGTAAATATCTCTCTCTCAATCATTTCGTTAAGTCGAAGTGCATAAATCCTTGAACTTTTAAACATAATTGATTTTGTCTTTCATTCTCAACTGAATCATAGCTGTACATAAAAACTTACTGAATTAAATATTTATTTATAAATAAAACGTTTAATTTATAAAAAAAAAACAACGAAACGGTAAAAGGTTTTAATATATATTTTTTTTAGATCTTATTGATTATACTTATATTTTTTGCTTTACGCTGTATTCCCCATATAGTTGAATAGGCAGAAGAAAACTAGTTAAGGCACTCCGTTCCCCAATTTCCGCCGAAATTTTGTTTCGAGTCATTGAATGTTGAGTGGCGGAACTCAACGCCCTGCTTTATCTTGTTATCAAGACAAGGAATTGAAAATATTAAATTATTGATCTTCTCGAGTGGGAATTAAAGTCACAACGGCCGCGTTTACAGTCCACACGCTGTGCGCAAGCTACGACAGCTGTACAATATAGAGCCAAGTGTTTAATAAATACACTTCATTCTACACTTTCGGGCCATTTTAGAACACATTGTGTGTCGAGTGGAGGACTTAACGCCGTGTTTTGTCTTGTTACCAGAGTGAAGAATTGAAAATAATCCGTTCTCCTCAGTGGGAATCTAAAAGGCATCAGTTGACAGTCTGAGGCTGTGCCTTGATGGCCTCAGGCTTCAATAATAATATTTAATTTATATGAAGGCCAAAAAGCAAAAAAAAATATCTAAATATTTGGACTTAGCAAATGAGATTACTGCCATATGGGATGTCAATGCGACCATCATTGTGCCTATAGTGGTTTCAGTTAATAGTTTAATAGCGAAAAGCCTCGACCAACATCTTAGGAGGTTATCGCCTGTTAGGTCAAGAATCAGATTCAGAAGGCAGTTTTACTTGAGACTCTCTCTAGAACTGCCCTAATCATCGATGGACTCCTGGTCCCGCCCTCGGAAGAGTATGTTTTTATATTTTTTTAATTTATATTTAAGAATGTAAAATTTATTTATCTTAGTTAATATTTTTATTTACTAAGATAAATATAATAAATAAATTTTACATTTTATATATTGTAGACTGTAAATATTTATAACATATATATGTTACTGTCGATGTCAGCTTCACGCTGTATCCCACACACAGCAGAGTAGGCAGAGGGAACCTACTGTTCAGACACTCCGTCCCCCATTTTCTGCCGAATTCTCGAGGCATTGCGTGTTGAATGGCAGAACTCAACGCTTAGCCTCGACACCCGAGCGAAGAAATGGAATTATAAATTTAAGTAAATATTTCATCTCCTCGAGTGGGGATCGAACCCACAACCACTCGGCTTTACAGTCACTCTTCGTGCCGCTGCACCACGACTGGACTCAATATAATGTCGATGTAATATCGTAATATAATACATGTGTGGTAAAATTTAAACCATAATATTTGCCTTTTAATAGTTACGCGAATCGTACTCGGCAGTATAATTCGCTCGTACCACTACGTGCCAGACAGATTTTTTACTTGTCCAATAAGCAACAAAGCTTGGAATGTGCAGAACGAGATATCAAATACATATATAATTCAGAGAAGAAAATCAACCCTATATGTTTTATTATCTCTAAGTTTGAGGCCACCGTGGCGCAGGGGTGCGAATGTAAACGCTACGGTTGTGGGTTCAATTCCCACTAGTGAGAATGAAATATTTTATTTTAATTTCATTTCTTCACTAGGGTAACGAGGTAATGCGTGGCGTTTAGTTGCGCCATTCAATATGCGATGACTCCATTATTCAGTGGAAAGTGGGGAACGGAAGTGTCTTAATGGGAACGGAGTGTCTTAACATTTCATTTTCAGGTCCCCCACCACACACACATACAGCGTGAAGCTTAAAAACAAATAATTTTAAATGACTAATGTTTTATTATCATCATACAAAATTATTTTTTCTAAAGTAATGCAATATACACTATATTATTCAACGAAAAAATAGTAAAAAATAAAAAATCAAATAAATCAGCTTCACGCTGTATCCCGCACACAGCAGGGTAGGCAGAGGGAACCTAGTGTTAAGACATTCCGTCCCCCACTTTCTGCCGAATTCTGAAGGCATTGCGTGTGTGAATGGCAGAAATCAACGCCGCGTTTTGCCTCGACACCACAGCGAAGAAATGGAAATATAAATTTAAGTAAATATTTCATGTCCTCGAGTGGGGATCGAACCCACAACCAATCGATTTACAGTCACACTTTGTGCCACTGCGCCACGACTGGCCTCTATAAAAATAGTAATGATTCATTAATAAATCATCATTATCCATTAAAAAGGCAAAGTTAATTGAGTAATTGCATTGCATAATGCCGATTTGAAGAAGATTATATTGTCGTTATCACTAGAAGGCACGTGCTAGACGTACCCACTCAGCGATGTTCTTTACACTCTTTTTTTAGCGTCACGCTGTATCCCGCGCAGCAGCGGCGTAGAGAATAACCTAGTGTTAAGACACTCCGTTATCCATTTTCCGCTGAATTCAATAAGCATTGCGTGTTGACTAGCGGAACGCAAAACCGCGCTTTGCCTCGTCGCCAGAACGAAGCAATGAATATATTACAGATTTCATTAAATACTCGAGAAGAGTAGGAATCGCACCCACAACCTGTCGCGTTGACAGTCACACTTTATGCCTCTGCCACGACAGATCTATTATTTAAAATTCGTCACTATAATTTCCACATCCTGTAACATTTTGGTTTTTGTTGGGTTGCCGCACAATTATATAATTTTTTTTTTCAGCTTCACGCTGTATCCCGCAGGGTAGGCAGAAGGAACCTAGTGTTAATACACTCCGTTCCCCACTTTTCGCTCAGTACTGGACGCATTGCGTGTTGAGTGGCGGAACTCAGCGCCGCGCTTTGCCTCGACACCAGAGCGAAGAAATGAAAATATAAATGTAAATAAATATTTCACTTCCTCGAGTAGGGATCGAACCTACAACCAGTCGATTTTACAGTCACACTTTGTGCCTCTGCGCCACGACTAGCGTCAATTATATGTTTACGGAGAGTACAAAGTATACTGTAATTATTAATATATGAGGTTGGGCAACAATTGAATGACAGGCTTAGCAAGGCCATATAGAGACCATTAGGGGCAGATACCATCATCTTTACACCGTTTTATGTAATCTTATATATTTTTTTCCGTCAAAACAAAAAAAAATATGTCACAGCAAAATGTAAATAACGTAATTGTTATTGTATGTAACAAATATGTTTTTTTAGGTTTGCCTTGATCTAGTTTCTAAGTAAACAACATTGAACTTTAAAAGATATTCTAAGATCTAAATAAAATTTTGCGACTATTATTAGAATTTTATACTAATAAATAATTGAAATAAAATTATTATTTTTATTTTAAAACGTAAAACCAAGTATATCGATAAATTTTATAACACGAACTACGAATAAAAATATTTATATTGTGTTATAATGCTTTTGTACTGTAAATTTAAGAATTAATACACCTTCACGCTATATTCCGCTCACAGCAGGCTAAGCAGAGGGAACCTAGTGTTGAGTCACTCCGCTCTCTATATTCCGCTGAATTCTAGAGGAATAGCGTGTTCAGTGACGGATCTTAACACTGCGCTTTACCTCGACACCAGAGCGAAGATATGAAAATATTAAATATTGCATTTCCTCGAGTGGGAATTGAACTCACAACCAAAGCGTCGTATTTATTATGTTTCGGTTATGTATTTAAAATGCATAGAGCTAGTACTTTTGTGACAATAACGAGTGTACAAATCAAAGGTAATGTCATGATAATAGCACTGAAACTACAATATTGGTATTTAAATTTCACGGGCGGTATAATATATTAATAAGTAACTAAAATATACCCAAAGTAAAAAATATTTTTTTATGGAAACTAGACAAGAGGAACGAGCGTATGGGTCACCTGATTGTAAGTGACCACCGCCGCTCAGGACCCCGTGCAGCACCAGAGGAGCTACAGGTGCGTTGCGGGCAGGAAGTTAGAGATAGACGCACTTTTTGGAGGTACCCAAATCGTATCGATATGAATAGAGTACCACATGTTACCTTGGCATTTTGTTGTTAATTGCAATAAAACTAAAATTTAAAGTTTTCCACTTCACGTTGAGGTCGTTATGGCGCAGGAGCACAAGCGTCGACCATAGCGAGCGAGGCTGTGGCGTTGTGATTCCCACTTGAAGAAAATATTTAATATTTGCACTCTGGTAACGAGACAGAGCGCGCGTTTAGTTACCCCATTCAACACGCAATGCCTCTAGAATTCGGCGGAAAACGGAGAACGGAGTGTCTTCTAATTAGGTTCCCATGTTCCCTCTGTATACCCCAGTTATTTTACATTTTGTTAATTATACTATAACATATGCTAGCTTAATATCGCCATAGTCATACAATTTTCATTTAACTCGTTCGATGTCCATATTATAAGCAGTATGGACTAGACATAATATACGACAACTCATGATAATTCGTTTAACTGTTTATTTCACTGTTGAATTGGTTTAAACTAAGAATTTATATATTTTTTAATCATAATCTTAATAAAATGCACAAACATGTGAAGTAGAAATGTGATAATAATAGAGGTTCTTTAACATTTTTATTTACCCCAGTACAGCAATTTAATAATGTATACACGTCTAATAATATCTACTATTTTAATTTACAGATACTATCAAAAAATGTTCATACACAATACCGAAGACAAAATACGTATGTTATTATGTATTGGTAATTAACTATACTAATCTATACCAATATCGAATCTCTAGGCTCGAGTCCCGCGGGGGACGCCCTTGCCTCCGCTGACGTCTTATCATACAGCCATTGAATGTATCAATCTGTTGGCAAATACAGCATAATAAAGGCATTTTAGGTGGTATGCGGGCGAAGCCGCGAGTCGGCCGCTAGTATTCAATAAAAACTTTGGGACCAAGCAACGTTTTATTTTAACCCACCTCCGTTTGACTGACGTGTTTGAAATATTTAGCAAGAGTGATAAAATCAATCTTTGGTAGATTTTTTTTTCTTAATGCAGGTTCTTAGTTCTAATAATAAAATGTTGGTATAATATCTATGTACTTATATAGTGTCATTAATTTGACCTGTAATGTAGACGACAATTTTAAAAAATAAATAAAATTAATCAGCTTCACACTGTACCGCACACAGCAGTGTAGGCCGAAGGAATCTAATGTTAAAACACTCCGTTCACCACATTCCCCAGAATTCTGTAGGTATTACGTGCTGATTGGCGAAACTCAACGCCGCGCTTTTCTGCGGTATCGGAGCGAAGAACTGATAATATGAATTTAAATAAATATTTAATTTCCTAGAATGTTATAATGAGATAAATACCTGTACAATGTTTATAATAATACTATTCAATATCACAAAATTGTAAAAGGGACCCCTGTTTTGTACATTAAATATAAATTAAAAATATATATTTCTAGTAATCGTAAAATACATGTAGATAAAGACGCCAAAAATTTTTTTTTTGGAATTTTTGTCTATCTGTCAGTTGTTTGCCTTTGCATTAGTCCTCGGGAACAAGCTATAATTTATGTAGAAGATCTAAATACTACAATAAGAGCCCCTCTAATATATGAGAGATAACGTCTTGGGAAAAGTTGTTCGTCGTGATGAATCCTTTTCTGACGACGTGCGACGTAAGAATATAGTAAGATATGGTTTTGAATAAAACTTAAACACTGAGGTCCGTGGCCATTAAAAATAAAAATAATAAAAAAATATGTTTACTATTCAAAATAGAAAGAAAAGAAACTAATACTTTTTAATATTAAAAATATTAAATATGACGATTCTTTTTTAAACAGGACAACTTCTACCAAACCGGTAAATTTTAAATAATATTGTATTTACTATCAAATAATTATTGTAAATTATTGCTTGAGCAACAGAATATAACTTTATAATGTTTTTATTTTTTTATCACGCTACAACCCGTATATAGTAGGAAAGTCTGAGGGGCACTTCGTTCCTCACTCTCTGCCGAATTCTGGAGGCATTGCGAGTTGAGTAGCGGTACTCAACGCCGCGCTTTGCGCTTTGACACCCGAGCAAAGAAATGAAAATATTAAAGTTTCATTTCCTTCACTGGGAATCGAATCCTCAACTGTCGCGTTTACAATCTTTTCCTCGTAATAGTTTAAATGTTGTAAATTCTTCAAGTCTTTATAAATTTATAAAAACTATATTAAATATACCTCTATTTAAATCAGTTTTTATACGTAAATCGTTTTTGTACTCTATCACATGTATAATATTTATTACTCACGAGTGCTCTGTGGTCGTTTTAAATTATCCGACTTAATTTGTATTCATATTATTTTGTGATTTTTTTGAGACCAGCCGTGGCGCAGCGGCACGAGGTACTGTAAAACCGATTGGTTGTGGGTTTGATCCTTACTCGAGGAGATAAAATATTTACTTATATTTATATATATATTTCCATTTCTTCGCTCTGGTGTCGAGGTTAAGGGCGGCGTTGAGTTCTGCCAATCAACACGTAATGCCTCCAGAATTCGGCAGAAAGTGGGGAACGGAGTGTCTTAACACTAGATTCCCTCTGCCTACCTTGCTGTGTGCGGGATACAGCGTGAAGCTGATTATTTTGTTAATCTTTTAAAGACATTTTTTGGATATCCATCTTAATATGCTAAGCCGTATCAAATATTATAGATTTTTATTTTGGATCTTTAATTTAATTATTTATTGAAGTTTTTCAGTCAGCTACAGTGAAGTGTGAACTATCACGCTATATCTCGAACTTAGCAGGGTAAGGTAAAGTTAATGGGAATCTAGTGTTACAACACTGCGTTCCCATTAAGACACTTCCGTTCCCCATTTTCGGTCGAATTCTAGAGGCATTGTGTGTTAATTGGCGGAACTCAGTGCCGCGCTTTGCCTCCAGCCAGAGTGAAAAATGAAAATATTCTATATTTAATTTCCTCGAGTGGAAATCGAACCCAGAGACTGTAGCGTTTACTGCCACACGCTTACATCCCTGTACCACGACTGCCCTTCAATTTTTAACTATTTTATACCTGGACCAATAATGACAGTGAATCGCAATTTTCTTCTTTTCTTCTTCTTAAGACCCAACAATTTCGATATTTAGATAAATTGTAGTGTACGTTTTCTCTATTTTCAGCAAATATTGTGATCGTTTGAATCCAATATTAATTTTAGTTAGTATATTTTATAATAATTACTAATATATCGTTTTATAATGGAGCCTACAATTTGCCAAATGTATGGAATAAATTGTATGAACATACAATTTGAAATTTGACAAATTTTATTTCATTCAATAAATCTGAACAATAACATTAAAATTGTACAATGTGCTTTTTTATTTAATATTTAGATTAGATATACTTATAGCACATTATATTTTTGTATTTATTTTATTTGAATTTTCTTTTTTTTTCAGCTTCACGCTGTATCTCGCATGTAGAAGGGTGGGCAGAGGGAGCCTAATATTAAAACATTTCGCTTCCCACTTTCAGCCGAAAGAGATAACAATTTTGAAATGAAATCGAACCCACAACCTGCGTCACGACTGGCCTTTTGGAAATAAATATTGGTAATAATATTTTTAATTATAATTATTTTTATTTCCTATTAAAAAAATAAAATAATATATCATGATTTAACACTAAAAAGATCATAAAGATAAAATTAATTGCATTTAGGTTTTATAATTTTAATGTTTAGGTTCTTTTTGTATTTCCAAGACCTCGCTTAGATTGATTTCTATTAAAAAATATATAAACAAGAATATTTTAGTGACTTTCTTGTATTTTATATTTCAAAGATTCCGAACTTTCTCTAATAGATTTAAATAATAAAAAGCTATTACTTTTAATTTATTTACCACATTCATTTAGTAAAAGTACTCACCCTTTTATTCTTAAATATCACAACCAAATTTCATCACTTATCACTTATTTATTTTTTTTCAAATAAAATTAACAATTTATTTTAGCAACAAACCAATATTAAAAAAATATTTTTTTATAAATATATTCTATATATATATTTTAATTAAAAGCGGCCAGTCTTTTTATAAATGTCATTGAAAGTAAACTAAAATTCGCGATTCGCATATACAGGGCGCTCGGTGTGTGCGTCTCAAGTGGTAGCTGTCGGATGATTGCTGTCATTCTCCGCTCACACTCACCATTCGACAGTACCACGAGAACCACGTACAACGGATGCCCAGATCGATTTAGTCTCCATCGTTGCTATTGAATACCGTAATATTTGTTTACAAATATACACCATTTCTATAGGAGTGGGCAAATTTGTTTGGGTTTTTAGCCTTTTTGTTAGATGACATTGAATTAGTACATCCGATTGATAGTTGATGCGAAATATAGGCAATTTTTTATTCGATGTATTGATTGGATGTGACTTTTGATCGTTTGTGTTGAAAGATTTCATGTGAATAGTGATTTTGATAAACGATTCATTATAGATAAATATTATGGAATTTGAGGTCGTCTTGCCTCAAATGTAGTGGCTGACTCTATTTGATAGCTATAGGTTCGATTTCTATAGAAAAGAGAGAATGATTACAATTAGTATACAAGATGTGCAAGATAAAAAGGCTATCTGACGAGGGTATCTACAGATTTAATTACATGGACACCACCAAATTTCTAAATTAATTTGAAAGAAACTCTATACACTAAAAATAAAACAATTATATTAGTTAGAGTGCAGCGTTATCGTGAAAAAGGTTTTAAAGTTGGTAAATAATCCGTTTTTTATTTACCGATATAAAAAAGTAAGTTATTAGTTTAACTACCCTATATGTAAAAAAAACAAGATTTGTTATTTATTTCATTATATTATTAATATTGAATTATAGAGACTGTAGTTTTAGTGTAAATATTGAAAATCATCATGATACCATATAAGAATAGCGAGAAGGAAAGTTAAATGCACTAACATTTCCTGTTAGCATTCAATTTACAATCAAAGCTTGAAGCCAAATCTATATTCAATATATTTTATATTTGCTTTTATTTTTATTTATTTAACCTTTCGTTAAATATCGTTAACCAACACAATATAGATACAACCTTTCATACAGCCTTTGGAGCTAACAGACCGTGACATATTCTAGCTCTGTCTCGTCCTGAAGTTTAGATTGTGTTTCTGATAAAAGTTGACAGATTGATTGATTAATTTTAGGTTTGTTAGTCAAATAAATTATTCTTTTATTAAATTAGTAAAATTAATTATGTTGTGATATGAACTGTATATGTGATATCAAAGTGTGACTGTAAAATTGACTGGTTGTGAGTTCGGTTCGATCCCCACTCGAGGAAATAAAATATTTATTTCAATTTATATTTTTATTTCTTCGCTCTGGTGACGGGGCAAAATGCGGCGTTGTATTCCGTCACTCAACACGCAATGCTTCCAGAACTCGGCGGAAATTGAGGAACGGAGTGTCTTAACACTAGGTTCCCTCTGACTAGCTTGGTGTGTGCGGGATACAGCGTGAAGCTGATTAAATTTTTGTAATAAAAAAAATAACAGCACAATAAACAATCCAAACCATTTATTAAATATTGATAATTTAAAGTAAATAAGTCATTACACGTAACATCTTAAAAGTACTTATCTGTGATAAAATTGAGTCGAAAAAAACTTTACGATAAAAAACTACTTATTAACCAGCAAAAAAAACTTAAACTTTATCCTCGCTGACTCCGCTAATATCCTTGGATTTTCCTTGAGAAACATCATGGGTCACTATGTCGAGAGAACCATTTTTGCTAAATCCGCATACAGACAATGCCTTGGTTACCACGTTCCGTTTTTTCACACAGTAAACTATAAACATAAGTAAAGTTAATATAACAACTATTATTCCAACGACGATCGGAGCGCTCGTGTCCATGTCGTCTTGAGCCATTTTTAATTTAGCAGTTTCCTCTTGTAGGAATTTTTTTAGTGGAGCAAAATATTCTAATATTCCCTCTGTTGAAAGTTCAGTTTCGCCTGTTATTGTTTTCAAGACAGTCCTCCAGTCTTCGCTTGCTCCAAGAGACATACCCTCGCTGTGAAAAATCATCGTAATATTAGCAAAGGTATATTTTGTCTAATATAACTTATTAACGTTAAGGTATTGCATTTGTTTTTTTAGCTGCAAGGTGTATCCATCGACAAAGCATGTTAGACGGGGGGAACCTGGGAACCTAGTGTTAACATACTCGGTTTCTCAATAAGAAATTTCTAATCTCCAATTTGCCGCAAATCCTTAAGGCATGGAGTGTGAAGTGGCGGAACTTAACGCCACGGTTCCCCTCATTACTCAAGCGAGGAAATGAAAATATTGAATATTTCATTCACCCGAGTGGTGATCAAACCCGCAACCGTTGCGCTTACAGTAGCACGCTTGTGCCCCTGCACCACCACGTCATCAAATAGAATTATATTTTTGTATAATAGATAAATTATATATTGCTTAAAAACACTGGCATATTTTAGCACGAAAAACATTTAATACAAATTTGAACTCCTGAAAATCACACAGTACAGTAATATTTTTAACTGTGCTACAATGCAATAGTGGTTTTCAAATACAAAAATATAATAAATATTTGACATTTAACTTGTAGTGGTTAAAAATTAAGTAAGTCAACTATCAATATTTAACATCTCTATTAAATGTTTACTTTAACAATAAGGAAGGCTAGCTAGTTAAGTTATTTTCCATGAATATATCAAAATCTTTGCACACATTAAATTTATAATGACAAAAATAGAATCTTATACAGCCATAAGGAAGTACCTTAACAACGTTCCTGCTTCCTTCACGCCATGTAGAGAGCACTCGTGTAAAGGTCCTGTGTGATTTGCCGCCTTGCATAATGATGACAGTATTTGAAATTCTAAAATATTTGATATTAGATACCTGAAATAAAATATATCATAAATCAAATAAATAAATGAGCTTCACGCTGTATCCCGCACACAGCAGGGTAGCCATAGGGAACCTAATGTTAAGTTACTCCGTTCCCCATTTTTTGTCTAATTCTGGAGGCATTGCGTGTTGAGTGGCAAAATTCAACGCCGTGCTTTGCCTCGACACCAGAGTGAAGACATGGAAATATAAATTTAAATAAATAATATTTCATCTCCTCGAGAGGGGATCGAACCCACGACCAGTCGGTTTTACAGTCACACTTTGTGCTTCTACGCCTGGCCTCTTATAAAATTACATATACATTACACTAAAATTCACATTACACTTTTATATTTTCCTAAAATTAATGAAGTATTCAATAGTAATTATACAAAAAAAATATGATGTGTTTAACACTATCATTATATATAATAAAAAATACAAAACATTTATTTCTTTCGTTTTACAATCAATGTTATGGTTAAATTATATTTGTTCACGTATTAATATTGTCTTGTTATTTGCAAAAGTGACAACTTTAAGTTTGCTGCCACGAATTAGTAAAAAAATGTACTCCTATACACATGTGTTTTACACATGAGACTTTAAAATGAAGATTATAAATATATACTATAAATAATAAGTACTAACTTATTCACACATTTCTAGTATACAGAGTATTTATTTAATGAATTGATAAGCTTTAGTAAGAGGCCAGTCGTCACGAAGGGGCAGTGTGTTACTGTAACCGTGCCTGATTGTGGGTTCCTACTCCAGGAAATGAAATATTAATCAAAATTTATATTTTCATTTCCTTGCTCTGGTGTCGTGGAAAAGCGCGGTATTGAGTTCCGCCACTCAACAGGCAATGCTTACAGGATTCGAGAAAATGCGGAACGGAGTGTCTTAACACTAGATTATTATGTCTACTTTCCTGTGACCGGGATACAGCGTGAAGAATTTTTTAGGCATAAGTCTGTAGAATGAAAAGCACAACTACTTATGTACTAGAAATAAGTGAATTAGTAGTAACTAATAATAAGTGAATTAGTAGTAACTAATAATAAGTAAATTAGTAGTAACTGATTCACTTATTTCTAGCATAGAAGGGACGTACTAATTCACTTACACAATAAATTTAGTAAATTGAATAAAGCCTACTATATTTTAATTATTATCAAATCAATTACAACTGAAACGTTTCGAGAATGCAAACAAAATTTGTCACGCCAAGCACGCTCGGATAAGCGCTAACAGCCAAGAAGCATCAACTATACTGTTTTTACTAACTGTATTAAGGAAAATTTGGTAGGAACTAAATGTGCTTGACAACTCAAGAATAATAGTTAAGTTAATCATTATTGTGGCTATATATTTTTTGTATTGAAGAAATATTTTAAGCGTAAACCGCTAAGAATATGCCTACTTACATATGTATAATATAACATATTTCAGGTTTTTTTTACGTATTTATACGTTTTTATTCCATTAAAGCTGTGTTTTTTCTTTATATTTTTTTTTCTTACATAAATTACAATTAAGAAAGATCACATGAAAAGACAGGTTAGGAATAGTATGTTAACTTACGTGATGTATTGTACGTGGGAGACCACGTGGTACTTGGCAGCAGGATCTAAGTCGGTTTCGTTGCGAGGGACTGGTGGTGATATGCCAGTTTCTTTAGCTCTGTACAAAATTTTAATGTTAGTTATACATATATATACATCTTAATTTCGTGATGTGAACTCAAATTTTCAATATTTTTTCAAGTTTCACGCTTTATCTCATATTAAATATTGACTTTCCGTCTGAATTCGTAGCATTGGATATAGAGTGGCGAAACTGAACAACGTGGTTTTGTCCTATAAAGCGGGGAAAACCCACAAATGGGAATGGAATCCACAACAACAGACATCACGTTTGCCGCAAGCAGCGCATAGCGCTAAGATGGGTTTAAAAAATTTACTTTTCGAAAACAATTAGGTTACTATGAATATACGATAGATTTCCGTTGATAAAACAAAAGACACAAAAATCTTAAAAGTATATAATACTTTTTTGTGCCAAAAAAATGTTAAATCATTGTTATTATTAAAACGGAGACGGGGCGCAGAGCCACAAAATGTGACTTTAAAAGCGACAGGTTATGGGTTCGATCTCTACTCGACGAAATGAAATATTTATTTAAAATTATATTTATATTTCTTCGCTCTGTTGTCAAGGCAAAGCACGGCGTTGAGTTTCGCTACTCAACTTACAATGCCTCCAGAATTCAGTGGAAAGTGGGAAACGGAGTGCCTTAATTCTAGGTTCCCTCTGCCTACCCTGCTGTGTGTGGGATAAAGCGTGAAGCTGATTATTATTAAAACGTTCGTATGATAAGTATAGTTATAAATATGATATTTATACAAAGAAAATTGTAATTACGTGTTTTATCTTTAGCGTTTAGCGTGCTATAAATATTAATTATTCATTATGAACAATGAAATAATAAAAAAATCAATTCAAAACGTCATAAGCGGCAATATCTATTTCAACACGATAACTAAAATGATTTGAAGTTGGAAGTTATCCAATGTTTTTAATTTTAATTAATTTTAAAGCTAATTTATTTATTGGAAATATAAATATTTTCAAGAAATAAAAAAAAATCAAATCAGCTTCACGTTGTATCCCGCACACAGCAGGGTAGACAGAGGGAACCCAGTGTTAAGACACTCCGTTCTCCACTTTCTGCCACATTCTGGAGGCATTGCGTGTTGAGTGGCAGAACTAAACGCCGCGCTCATCCTAAACACCAAAGCGAAGAAATGGTAATATAAATTTAAGTAAATATTTGATATCCTCGAGTGGGGATCGAACCCACAACCAGCCGGTTTTACAGTCACACCTCGTGCCGCTGCGCCACGACTGGCCTCTTTTTGTATATTATTAAATCTTTAAAGTAAAAAACGAGATCAATTTCAAATTTTGATTCCCTCTGGTTATCCTCTCAGAAAATATAAGGACTTCTTATCATATTAAGTAAAATTATATTAAATGTATGTATATAATATTGTATTTTCTTAATACCACCCTCACGAATAAAATATTTGTTATTTTCACGTACATTCCTCGCGATTTACGTATAATAGAGGTACAAAAAATATATAAAAGTGCTATAGGAAATTTGGTAAAACCTTTCGAGATCCTAGCCACATTAAAATAACTAACCTCAAGTCCCACCAATGTTTATTCCAATCCTTCATATTACTATTAGCGAAGATATCCCATCTCCATCTATCCAAGACATACGCATACGCCATCAAAGGAAACTTCTCCAAAGCGAGCCATAATAAATGGTTAACCATGGTCTCGGAGGAAGTCGCTACCTTCACGAAGTTCAGGGCTTGCAGATACCTCGGCGAGGTCACTTGCACCGCTACTATGTCAGATATCGCGTCGTGGAAGGCTGTAATGAAGCTTAAAGTGACGTGACACAACTTATATATTTTTTAGTATTAATTTAGTAAATAATAATATTCTTAAAAAAAAAATAAACACATTTTTTTACAGCAATTGGTACTGGGGACTATGAGCTATATAGGCCTAAACTCGAGTGGTTTACTAATAACCTGTGACGAGTTCCACTATTCAGGTCCTGACTCCATCGCCAGACCAGCTCGATGATGCCATATTTTTCTGTTCTGTAGCCACCTAAGTATTACTATCACATGTCATGATGATACAATTTTTAAAAGTAAGCCAAATTCTCTTTCTTAGATTTTAATTCATAGTTATGTTTTTTTTGTTTATAGTATATCTCGACCTAATAAAATTAAAATATAAAATATTTTTTTTATATTCTTTAATATTTTTTTTATATTACCCTAAAAGTTCACGTTCCAGTTAAATTTCAGTTCAGTTTCACGTTTTCGTAAAAAGAAAAAAAAAGCTGAGAGAAATATAATTAAAAAGGTAAGTAAAGTGGGGTAGGATCGGGTAATGCAGCCTGTTGAATAATAAATAAAGAATAAATAATAAGGCTTAAGGAAGCAAAATACAATTTAAAATGTTTCAAATCACATTAAAGTCACTATTATGTATATTTCAATTTTTCCTTTTTTAAAATATAAAATCTATTTATTTATAAGGCAATATTTATTGCTTACATAATTATAAGTATATTTATTATCTAATCGCACAAAAAACTAGCTGCGCCTATTTTTCAAATACCATAATCTATTAAAACAAATATTTAATTAAATAAATGTAGGTTTGGTCTAAAATTAAATCATCATGACTCAAAACGCTATCATGTATTTTAAAATAAAAAAATAATTAAATCAGCTTCACGCCGTATCCCGCTCACAGCAGGATAGGCAGGGAGAACCTAGTGTTAAAACACTCCGTTTCCACTTTTCGCCGAATTCTGAAAGCATTGCGTGTTGAGTTGCGGAACTCAACACCGCGCTTTGTCTTGACACCAGAGCGACGAAATTGAAATATAAATTTAAATAAATGTTTCATTTTTTCGAGTGGGGATCGAACCCACAACCAGTCACACTTTGTGCTCCTACCCCACGACTGGTTCAATCCTGTATTTAAAATAAATATATTATTTTATCTGTTACTATACACCTATAGTAAAAAGCAATCAATTTATAACGGTACTATTCTATCGACCCCATTTCAAAGGTATACCAAGTCAACATTCGCAAAAAAATATTACAGTTAAATCTATATGTATATCGAGTGACGACATTTAGTATTGTATTATATAAAGATAATCTATTATACAATCAATAAAAGAAGTTTAACCACTTTACTGTTAGTTAAGAATATATCAATCTATATATATAAAAGGACATGTACCTGACTGACTGATGTAAGACCACGCACAGCCGTAACCGCTGTGCGTAGAGAAACGTGAAATTTGGACAGATGTTTATTTTCGTAATCTGAAGGGATTTTGAAAAATGTTAACCCAAAAAGAATGAAATAGGGGTTAAAAGTTTGTATGGATTTTTTTTAAATCAGCACCTTTTTTTAGATTTTTATGAAATTTGAAATTCAGACTCTTAAAAATATTTCATTGAACACGTATTTCATGGTTTTTTAGAATTCACCCCCTAAGGAGTTCAAATAAGGGGTTGAAAGTTTATATGGAAAAGTCTTTAAATCGCCACCGATTTTTATAAAAAAATAAATTTAAAGTGTTAAAAATATTTTATTGAACACGTGTTTCGTAGTTTTTTTATAATTCACCGCTAAGGGTACAAATAAGCGGGCGAAGCTGCGCGCGACCTCTAGTCTGATATAAAAAGTAACGCGTTATTGCAGTGACGCCTGTTACTGCAAGAGCGACAGGTAGTGGGGTCGATTCCCTCCCTACTCAAGAAAATTAAATATTTAATATTTTCACACTCTGGCGTTGAGGCGCGGCGTTGAGTTCCGCCAATCAACACGCAATGCCTCAAAAATTCAGAAGAATGTAGAGAACGGAGTGTTTTATCACTAGATTTCCTCTGCCTACCCTGCCATGTGTTTGATACAACGAATACTGCGAAGCGTACTGAATAAAAAAGAAAAAACAATCTGATTTTTGTTTATATCAAAACGATCACAATCTTGCTCTTATTTTGCCTTGTTGGTCATTTCCACAGTCATGTAATCTAGATAGTAAGATCATAAGGGCAAGGTGAAGTACTTAATATATTTTTTTATATTTAATAAATAAAAAAAATCAAATCAGCTTCACGCTCCTCCTCATCCCGCACTCAGCAGGGTAGGCACAGGGCACCTAGTGTTAAGACACTCCGTTCCCCACTTTCTGCCGGATTCTGGAGGCATTGCGTGTTAAGTGGCAGAACTCAACGCCGCGCTTAGCCTCGACACCAGAGCGAAGAAATGGAAATATACATTTAAGTAAATATTTCATCTCCTCGAGTGGGGATCGAATCCACAACCAGTCGGTTTTACAGTCACACTTTGTGCCCCTGCACCACAACTGGCCCCAATATTAATTCAAATTTAATATGGATATACTTTAATATATTTAATTAAATGCCTATTATATATGTATGATTATCATTTTACGCCGCTTTACTAACACAATACGTTTTGTCGTTTACAAACTTCGATCCGCAATGGTTTGGTACATTATTATATTCTATAACAAAAGGAAAGATGTCGATGATTTGTGGAAGCAACGGCCGTTGACATATGTCATTGAGGTTATTATAGTTTTTCACCCTCTATATTTTGACTAGCTTTTGCATGCGGCTTTAGTTGCATAGTAAAAAAAAACAAATCGGTTAGCTATTTCATTACTTCGAGTGGGTATCGAACCCACAACCAGTCGCGTTTACAGGCCTCAAATGGCAAAATGGAATGGAGTAACACATAAGCGCCCGAGGTAACTCTGACCGTAGAATTACAGAAGAATACGAAATACGAAAATATCGTAACAATGTATAATATAATGATCCAGTAGTTCCTGAGATACGCATGGAACTAAGACTTATAAGATTGCGCAACATATGCGCGAAAAATGGAGTTGTCTTACAACAAGATTCTCTACTTCTACTATGTGCAAGACGCGAGATGTTAAATACTAAACTGCAAGGTTAATTAATAAAATATTTAGTTTCGAATACATATCTAATTTTTAATTTTCATTTTATTTTTATTATAAATAGCCGACTTGAGGCCAGTCGTGGCGCAGGGGCACAAAGTGTGCCTGTGAATCGACTAGTTGTGGGTTCGATCCCCACTCGAGGAGATGAAATATTTATTTACATTTATATTTTCATTTCTTCGCTCTGGTGTCAAGGGGAAAGCGTGGCGTTGAGTTCCGCCACTCAACACGCAATGCCTCCAGAAATTGCCGAAAAGTGGAGAACGAAGTGTCTCAACACTAGGTTCCCTCTGCCTACCCTGCTGTGCGCGGGATACAGCATAAAGCTGAAAAAAAAAATCTTACCGACAACTTTTTAATTTATTGTTCGTATATTTTGAGTTAAAAACACCTGCTGCTATGTTGTTTAATTACAAATATCGATCTGAAGCACATCCATATTATGCACTATTTAAATATTTGATGTAAATGTTTAATAATATTTATTTAAGTAATCTATATATATAAAAGGACTTGTGCTGACTGACTGAGGTAAGACGCACGCAGAGCCGTAACCGCTGATGGTAGAAACGTGAAATTTGGACAGATGTTTATTTTCATATTCTGGACATCCACTAAGAAGGGATTTTGAAAAATTTTAACCCTAAAGGGATGAAATAGGGGTTGAAAGTTTGTATAGATTTCTTTTAAAATTGGCACCGATTCTTATAAAATTTTAAATCCAGACTTAAAAATATTTCATTAAACACGTGTTTCATGGTTTTTACGAATTCACCCCCTAAGAGTTCAAATAAGGAGTTGAAAGTTCATATGGAAAAATCTTTAAATCGCCACCGATTTTTATAAAAATTTAAATTCAGACTGTTAAAAATATTTCATTGAACTCGTGTTTCGTGGTTTTTTTAGAATTCCCTCCTAATAAGCGGGCGAAGCCGCGAGCGCCCTCTAGTTGTTTATATATATTTTTTTTTACATGACGTCACCTTTGGCGCAGTTGAGAGAATTTAACTGAGAGCGATGTTTATAAGTTCAAAATCTATATAGATTTATTTGTACTGTAACTCTTATATGTGTTATTAGAAATGTACATCGCAGTGGGATAAACAAAAAGGGTCTAAAAATACGAAAAATTAAGTACGAAGTAGCTAGGTGTTATATATTAGATAGCTATTGTAGGTATTATCGATGAAAATAATTTGTAAAATGTGTGA
The DNA here is from genome assembly GCA_013421005.1 of Heliconius erato x Heliconius himera. Classification (NCBI taxonomy): domain Eukaryota; kingdom Metazoa; phylum Arthropoda; class Insecta; order Lepidoptera; family Nymphalidae; genus Heliconius; species Heliconius erato x Heliconius himera. The sequence goes on along the minus strand of JAATLQ010017475.1, from coordinate 5,054 downwards.
AATAAAAAAAACTGTTTATTAATCATCGTCAATAGAAAATGTTTGATCTTTTAATTTGCATGCGCTGCAGTCCTTCATAGAGACAATAAAATACACACTTGACCGCTTTTGTTAAGATTTAGGCAGTGGAACTAATTTTAAGGTTTCTTTAAGTATTAAAAAGAGTTTTTATATAAAGACAATATATGTTTTTTAATTAATTTGACTGCAAACGCAACGATTGAGGATTGATGTTCCACTCTAGAGAATGGTTATATTTAAATTATTTTATTATCTATGGTCTGTTAATACAATACGGGGCCTTGAGTTCCACCTCGCAATTTTTAATTCAGGTCTTTAATTTTTTAACATTTTTAAAGTGTTATTCCACATTTAGGAAAGAAAAGTGAACGTATGGCTTAGTTGGTCAGAGCGCTTGGACGGTTTCCAAAGAGGCACGGGTTCAAATCTCGTTTTTTGACAAAAAGTTAAGAGCTAAGCGTCTGAACATTAGGTTCTAACTGCCTTATCTGTATGCACCATAACTGGTATTTTAATTTACCTGGGTTTGGTCCATCTCGATAAAGAGGTTGAAGATTTCGATAATGCTTGAAATATTGAATGTGTCCTAATAGCCGTGCAGCTCTTGACAGTCCTATCCTCACGTCCGATACTTTATCACCGCACCATTTTATCCTACAAGTTATATTATTTGTATATTAAACATATATATAAGTATAATATTTTGCATTTTTGTATATACTCGTATCTAAATCAGAAAAATCATCTAAATACATTTTTTTTTAATTATAGACAAAATCTGACATTATTTTTTTAAATATCAAAAAATAATGAATTAGGCTGTCGTGGCGCAGTGCGACTGTAAACGTGACGGTTTTAGGTTTGATTTTCTTTCGAGGGAATGATTTGTTTTTATATTCGCTCTAGTGACCTAGAGCGAATATAAAACGCGGCGTTGATTTTCTACTTTTTTTGTGACTCTACACGCAATGCCACAAGTTGGTGAAGATTCGTTCCGTACTCCAGTGCCTTAATGGGGAATGAAGTTCTAATGAATGAAGTTGACTAGGTTCCTAGGTTCCCTCTGCCTATAGTGCTATGTGCGTGCGTGCGTATCCCGTATTGTCCATAAAAATCAAATAACCGTTGATCTTATTGCTTGCCCGTATTTCACAAAAGGGTCATTTCACGGGTCTAAATAAAGATATAAACTTTCAATTGTTTTTACAATATATGTAAAAAAACTGTAATGTTTTTATTATCAGATGTTGTGACTGCTCGAACGAGTGGGACCTATAATAATAGGTTCGACTTATAGGTTTGTCTCTCGGACAAGATAGAAGCGGCCTTGAGTACCGCCACTCAACAAGCAATGTCTTCAGAATTCCTCAAAATGTGGAGTGTCTTATCACCAGGCTCCCTCTGCCTAGCCTGCTACACAAAAAAAGAATATTTTTATTATTTACTTGTAATTAAAGCCATCACACATGTCATGACTTGATGGTAAACAGTTGCTTATTTGCGTTGTGTCATTGACATCTTGGAATGTTTCGTTCGCACTCTCAAACCCCAATGATTTGTGGAATTCGTCCACTGCTTGAAAAAAGTCTTTCGAAGATACGTTCCCATTTTCTATGAGTTTAGGTCCTTCAACATCAGGGTAAGCTGTGACTTTATTAAATATCGCTTGCCAATCCTGAGCCCAGAGATTACCTGAAGCAAAAATTTATTATTTCGTTGCATATTTTTTTTATTAGGCGCTATTTTCTTATTTAGCATAGAAACTCATTAAAACTTGTTTTAGACTGATGAATTTTCATTCGGTTTGTCCGTTGTCGTTTTGCAAAAAAATACATATTTCGATTTTCGTGATATAAAATGGCAACTTAATATATAATAAGGTATTTATACATATAATTTTTGTTAATAAAGTGAATAATTACCAAGTAAATGGGCTGGAATTACAGTAGTAGTTTTACTAAATTCTTTTCCATATTGAGCTTTTAATTTAACTCTAACATAATCGTGCAAGACATTATAAAAAGGTTTTATTTCAGACCATAGTCTATCAACAGTTTCAGCAAAACTATCATCTTCAAAGGCATATCGCCACATGTCCCCAGCATCAGTAAAGTCTTCTAATATAGCGATGTTGTTCATTCTTATCACGTATTTCTTAAAAATGGGACGAATTTTCTTTCCAGTTGCATCGCGATAGGCTTTCCAATAATATGATAATTCTTCTGTGTCGTCACTCGTTTTGAATGTTAATATTATATCTGAAAGAAGTAGTAGTAAATTAATAATATTATTTAGTACATACAGGCAAGCCCCGGAAGGCGGGTACCGTTTTAATTTCTAATAAGCTAAACGCATTCTATATTCTCTCTTTTTAATTGCACAATATAATATATATTGTGCAATTAAAAATAAAAACAAATGCAGTTCAGTTGCGGTATGAGTGCAGAGTAAATGAGCCGTGGGTTTGTTCCCGCCAAAAAAATTGCCGCTCCTGTCAAACTTAACCACAGACTATCAAATACATTAAGTAAATGTTTCTTTACTTGTCTATTATTCAATGTTTTGTAACAATTGTTGAACTATTTAAGAGTTGTGTTCTAAAATTTTGTGCCGACTAGCCTTATATATATTCTTTAAATAGCGTTGAGGCCGGTCGTGGCGCAGCGGCACGAGATGTGACTGCAAAACCGACTGGTTGTGGGTTCGATCCCCACTCGAGGAGATGAAATATTTACTTAAATTTATATTTCCATTTCTTCGCTGGTATCGAGGTTAAGCGCGGCGTTCTGCCACTCAACACGCAATGCCTTCAGAATTCGGCAGAAAGTGGGCAACGGAGTGTCTTAACACTAGGTTCTCTCTGCCTACCCTGCTGTGTGCGGGATACAGCGTGAAGCTAATTTAATTTAATTTTTATTTTTAAATAGCGTACCATTCATTGTTCGTAACGAATCCTCGTTATTGCATTCAGTTACGTTGTAGGCGCATACAGTCACTCGGCTCCAAATTCGCTGCATTGTGTCTATTTCTTCTCTTTGCTAAAAGTTTTTTGAAATTTTGAATTTTAAAATGTTCTTAATACTTATAGGTTACTTATAATAAATGACTTTTATTGATTACAAATTCAAGTTCAATATCTACGTAGACTTTTTTTTTATAGCTTCACGCTTTGTTCCACACATAGCAGGATAAACAGAGGGAACCTGGGAACTCAATGTTAAGACAGTTCGTTCCCATTAAGACACTCATTCCCCGCTTTCCGCTGAATTCTGGACGCATCGCTTGTTAAGTGGCGGAACTAAACCATCACTTACCAGAGCGAGGGGTTAGAAAAATTAAATATTTAGTCCCCTGAGTGGGAATCGATCCCACAACCGTTGTGTTTACAGTCACACGCTTGTGCCGTAATACGTTACGATTTATAATTACCTACTTAAATTTAATTTTTTAATAAGTATTAAAATATTTCTATTCGCCGCCGCAGAATTTAAGAAGCATTTTAGTAGTTTATTATTTTTCATACATTACCCAATCAACTTTTAAGCTCACTCACTAAACCAACTACCTATCCACTCATGAATTTCCCGATGCCAATATTAAGTAGATATATTATATACCTATATTATGATATTGAGATATGGTGGCATGATGATATTGAGGCCGGTCGCGGCGCAGCGGCACAAAGTGTCACTGTAAAACCGACTGGTTGTGGGTTCGATCCCCACTCGAGGAGATGAAATATTTACTTAAATTTATATTTCCATTTCTTCGCTCTGGTGTCGAAGCTAAGCGCGGCGTTGAATTCTGCCACTCAACACGCAATGCCTCCAGAATTCGGCAGAAAGTGGGGAACGGAGTGTCTTAACACTAGGTTCCCTCTGCCTACCCTGCTGTGTGCGGGATATAGCGTGAAGCTAATTTTTTTTTAAATTTTATTATAGGTAATATAAATCGAATTGACGTGTTAATTTGATGCAATTAATAAAATGAAAATCAACGTAATATACTTTCCAATTACTATAATATTTGTAGGATAAGATACTGACTATATGAAAAGCTTTTTTATAATAATAAAATTATATAAGCTTCACGCTGTATTCCCCATATAAAAGGGTAGGCAGAGGGAACCTAGAGTCAATCTCCATTCCCTATTTTCCACTGAATTATAGAGGCATTGCGTGTTGAGTGGCAGAACTCAACGCCGCGCTTTGCCTCGAAACCAGAAGAACTAAGAAATTAAAATATTAAATATTTCATTTCCTCCAGTGGGGATCGAAGTCACACGCGAGTGCCCCTGCACCACGATTGCGCTTCAAATTACTTACCTAAAGAATATAATTACATATTCATATACTGTTTCATAAGTTTCAATACATAAGTATATTTCTGTAAACATGATTACGTACCATGGTATGAGGCATTTGAACATTAATTCCTCTTTCTTTTATAATTCTTAATTTTCTCTTCAATTTCATATCACTAGTGTTAGTTTGTTCTAATATATATTTTTGCTTCAGTATATCCCAATATTTCTTTTTTATTTTGTCTTCTTCTGCGGCAATATTTATCTAAAAAAATATTGAGTTTATATCTTGTATTCAATAAGGAAAGAATATGGGTTCGCCTGTGTCCTCGGTAATAGCAGATATATACATGGAGGACTTTGAGGAGATGGCTCTTAGCTCTGCACCCTGTCTACCTAGGATATATAAGCGGTACGTAGATGACACTTTTACCATTTTACCTACGGACAGTATTTATATATTCCTAAATCAACTCAATTCTATTAATGACAATATTAAATTTACAATAGAATTACAGGCAAATAATTCCCTAGCTTTTCTTGATGTTTTAGTCATAAGAAATCCCAATGGCACAATAGGCCACACAGTTTATAGGAAACCCACGCTCACCAATAGATACCTCAATGGTGAATCTCACCATCACCCTACACAGTTATCTACCGTTGGCAAATCTTTGTTTCAGAGAGCCCACCACCTCTGCGATGCTGAACACCTAGGGGACGAGCTTCG
>JAATLQ010017461.1:8254-39929 GCA_013421005.1 Heliconius erato x Heliconius himera | reverse complement strand
GCGGCAAAGTTCAAAGTTCTAAAATCTAAAGGTTTTAGTAGTATTTTTGTAGTAGTATGTGTTTACGTTATTGGTATCAAAGCGTAACTGCCTCACACGAAATATAGATATGATTAAACATCGTGAAATGAAAAAAAAAACTTACGTCTACACTGTTGCTTAAATTCTTTAGGTATGGAATTAAAATATTTTACCTATATGCTATTTCCGTAAAAGGAGCGCTGACGCGCTTCTCTTCTCTTCTTTGTTAAAGGCCGTCGCGGCACAGGGGCACAAAGTTGTGGGTCCGATCCCCACTTGGAGGATTGAATTATAATTTAATGATATTTTCATTTCGTTTAATAATATTTAAATTTCGCACATCAGTCACACATTATACGCAATATCTTAATCCTTACATTACAACATAATCTCATAATCTTACGCATAATCTTTACCCTGCTAAAGGCGAGATAAAGCGTGGATCTGGTTTTGACTTTGTGTGAACCGATTAAAATAAAGTCCAGTCCAGTTGAGGCCAGTCGTGGCGCAGCGGCACGAAGTGTAACTGTAAAACCGACTGGTTGTGGGTTCGATCCCCACTCGAGGAGATGAAATATTTACTTAAATTTATATTTCCATTTCTTCGCTCTGGTGTCGAGCGAACGAGAACACGCAATGCCTCCAGAATTCGGTAGAAAGTGGAGAACGGAGTGTCTTAATACTAGGGTTCCTCTGCCTAACCTGCTGTGTGAGGGATACAGCGTGAAGCTGATTAAAATAAAACTAATATTAAATTGCCAAAATGCAAACAAAAAAGGATTTAAATCGGTTAAGCCGTTTCTGAGATTATCGTGAACAAATTCACAGACAAACAGACAAACTCACCAAGTTCTATTACAATGTTAATTGTAATATCTTCCATGTACAGCCACCGATGAGTTAGGATTTTATTGTAAGTATCGATAAGTTGTGTTTTTATTTCAAAAATTCAAGTGAAGATTCTCATGGGAGGTACGAAAATGCGACCTAAAGTTTTAATAAATTTGTCATTAAAAATCTTCATTGCGTTGCAAACATACATTATAGGTATATCAAAACACGAACATAATTCAGTGTGTTAATTAAATAATTTTGTGGTTTAAGCGGGCGAAGCCGCGAGCGGGTCGCTAGTATTTAAATAAAAATTACAAAGTGCGACTTGGACTCGTCCATAAAGGGTTCCGTAGAAGCAAGCCTATTTACACCAAAATCCACTATTACTTTTAGTCAGCAAAAATAATTTAATCTTTCACATTGATTGTATAATCGACTAAGTTATATTTAGAGTTTATAAAAATGTGTCATATCTCAAATATCAATGGGTGTATCTCGCCCAAATCAATTTTCATTGCGATCTACAACATATATCATATTTTATTTATTTTTAAATAAGTAAAATATGATATATGTTCTAAAAAATAAAAATCCTATAAGTACATTAAATAAACACAAGGCAAAGTTGTTTGTAACAGGAAAACCTCTATAAGCATGGTTCAAATAAAAGTACATTAAGCTCAAAACGCCGCGACGTGCATAATACACGCGCGTCAGCCTTCACTCGCGAAAAGAAATACAGTTTTGCTCTGTGACTCATAAAAAACTACGAGGATATTGTATATGAGAATATATTATTTACAAATACATTATGGAAAAAGTTAATCTTTTTTAGCTTCACGCCGGGTAGACAGAGGGAAACTGGGAACATAGAGTTAAAACACTCCGTTCTCACCAATCAGACACTTCCGTTTTGCACTATCTACTGAGTTCTGGAGGCATTGCTTGTTGAGTGGAGGAACTCAACGCCGCGCTTTGCCTCGTTACCAGAGCGAAGGAATTAAATTTTTCCCCGAGCGGACATCAAACCTACAACCGTCATATTTATTACAGTCACACCCTTGCGACGCCTGGCAGCCTGTGTATCTGTGTGATTAGTTAGTCGTTATCCATATATTTAAAACTCTTACGTTACTGAGTAACTGATAGGTGAAGCACGAACTACAGGAATATAATAAATGAGGCCAAGAAAGGGTTTTTCAGAATCACTGCGGGAACAGATGACGGGATTTTTCATTTTTCAGTTTTAAAGTCCACGCAAACATGATTGCGGGCGACGGTTAATATTTATAAAACTTTTACTATATGTCAAATTATACGATAAGAAGCGAGTTCTAAATTTTTCTCCCATCTTAGAGACGGTGAAGCTATCGTGGTTTAGAGACATAAACGTGTGACAGTAAAGAGGGGGGCGGGAAATACAATTTAGATTTTGATTACGCGGAATATAAAGTTGGCAAACTTAAGTTAAGTTAACTAAACTTAACTTAAGTTTGGTCCTTCATTTACAAATGTTCTGTGAAATATCTGTTAATTTTCTCATTTGAGTTTTTTTTTCTTTATTTGTATTATAAGTCATACACAGTGCCAAATTTCATAACTGTTTTATATACGACGAATTTCATAGAAAATGCAGTAAACGCGATCCATAAATCGTATCTATAGACTGCGTTGAGTTATCTCTTAGAATTGCCGATCTAAATGTCAATAATTTTAGTTTGACACTTCCCCGCTATCTCGAGATAATTGGTCTTGATAGATAGACGACCCACAAAGTGACCTTATAAGAGTACCGTTGTTGCATGTTGAGGTACTAAAGCGTAGAAAACAAGAATGTAATAAATAATCACTATTTTCTCTCCCTAAACATATGATGTAAAACAATTAATTCAATACACGTCTTAGCCCAAAATGAAAACACGCCATAAGAAAGTGAAAACAAGCAAAATTGTATTTCCTTAAAGGCAAGAGGCGAGAGCACTTGAACTATTGTCGCCATTCAAAGCACGCGCTCGGAAATAATAAGGGGTGGCGAGACCGAGCTTTGCAAAGCTCACCGAAGTTAGACGCTTTGTGGGCAGTTAAGTGGGTTCGAATATTTTTTTCTAGATCATCTCAATTCTGAAGTTGTTGAGCTTTAACGAAAGGTATTATTGTTTTTATTTTTTTTTTGATTTCGCGCTGTGCCTTGCATATAGAATGATGTACCTGCTACTACAGGGGACCTAGTGTAAGATACTTCCTTTTTCCATGTAACGCCTAATTATCGAGACATCGAGAAGCAAAACTCTTCAGGCTTCAGGCAGGCAGGCAGGCTTTAAACGATGGCTTCATATTGATTTATTATGCTTTACTTTTTCCCGCTGAGTTTCTTGCTTCAGTTCTTTTTAGGTCTGAGGCAATAAGCTTAGGTAGAATGTAACTTCTTGTATTCAATTAAATTATTAGATTATTTTATTTTGGTTTAATTTATTGTAAAAAGTTTTCATTATATCCACATTTTAATTTACAATGCAATATGTATATAATTTCACCAAATACGTGAATAGCACCAATATAGTGTATTTATGTCAAAAGTAAAGAAACATAAAACACACAGTACATCACAAATTATTCAAAGCTGTCGCCTGTTCCAGAAGCACTTTATAAATTGCTCTACGCGACGTCTTCAGAATACTAATAGTGTCTAAATAATTTGTTACTTTCAAAAGGATTTCCTCTACATAGCTCGTTCTGACATTTCTATTAGAAGAAAATTTCTTATGGGGTTTGTTTGGATAAATCATAAGTTTTGGTAAACAATGCCCTACCTAGAAATTCTTTTAATATTTGTTTCAATTTCATATTTCTTATCTTTTCAATTCATATTCAAGTAGCTATAAATAACAAAATCTTATTTATATTTGGCACCTCTAGAAAAAAAACTGACTACAATTCACTCGCAATCGCTTTGGTAATGAGGCTAAGCGCTTCATTGATTTCTGCTACTCAATATCATGCATGCACTGCCTCCAGAATTCGGCAGAAAATCAAGAATTGAAATGTCTTAATGGAAACGGAGTGTCTTAACGAACGAAACGAAGAGATGCACAGTATGACAGGTACTAGCGAAGATGTTACGGTGAAAAAGAAAAAGAACGTGCTTAGGTGGTTTGGGCACATCGAGCAAATGAATGATGAAAGAATGGCAAATAAGATTTGTGAAGGAAGTGAATGGTAAGAGAGGCAGGAGACTTCGGTTGACCTTCAAAAACACAGTACGCATATATAAGCATAAAGACTCCTCAGAGTATGTAAAGAGGTTGATGACAGTGGACAAGGTGAGAGAAGAGACCGTAGAGTTTAGCGCTCCGTTCTCTCTGATGCAAGGTATTAAGCGTGAATTTAAGTAGTATCTTAACACTAGGCCAGTCAGGTCACAGTGTAAAGCTAAAAAAAACTATGTGTCTTAGTATTATATAATTTTTTTAGGGTTCAGCACCTTTTAAGGAAAAATTAAACCCTTATAAGATCACTTTGTTGTCCGTCTGTCTGTCTGTCACGATCGTTTATTTTAAAAAAATCTTGGCGATATCGAGTTAAAATACAAACTATATATAATAACTACATATACTCAACGGCCCTATGATTTTCTAAAAAAAACGTATTTCTACATTTACTTAAAAAAAGATATGGCCGTTTATATAGCAATTATATAAATAGGTATACGTATGTACATACACGTGTATACGTGTTTCGACACTATAAAAGGAATCAAAATTAATAGGATCCGGTCTACCTACAATTATGAAATTTGGCAAATAGCATCTACAGGTAGTACTAAATCAAGAAAAAAATCTTATAACTAAGCATTTGTGGTTAAATACAAAAATCAATACTCTTAAATAGTAAGCAAAATTTGGTATTAAAGCCGCTAGTTCAAATGAGGTATCTGATGAAATGCCTCTCAGGGTTAAGCTAAGCTTGAATTTCAGAAAAAAATCGAGACCTGCAATTTTTCGACGAAACTCTCGTTGGACGAGCCCGACTCGCGCTTGTCCGTTTTCATAATATAATAAAATAAATTAATTTGCCTTGCCTAATAAACTTAGCTAGGCTTATAGAACAGATATATTGGCCCAATATCCGAAGTCTTCTTAATTACTATAATATATATTTTTTTGCTATAGCAGTATAGGCATAAACTTGTATTAAGACACTCCGACACTCCAATTTTTGAAACAATGAATGTTGAGTGGTGGGACTCAACGGTTTTGTCTTGCTTCCTGAGCAAGGAAATGAAAATATTAGTTTCCTCGTTCCTGAATCTAACTCAGAATCGTTACGTTCACAGTCAGACGAACCGCTGCGCCATGAAAGCCATGAGGGTATATTAATATTATTATAGATAAGTACAGGTAACCAACTCCTTCAGCCCACTTAGACCATAGAGACTACTAAATCTCGTAAGAGCGACCGCCCGCTATGAATACACAATGAGGCTCACAGACTCTATCATTTATAATTACTTTGTTTTTGCACTTCCTGTGAACTTGAAGAATATACTTAAAGTAGTGTCTTATTATTCAAATATATAAGTAATAAAACAGATATGTGTAAAAACAACGAAATTTAATTTTCCAACTCGGTACAATGTTTTAAACGAGCTATCATAATCGTGACGTAAACTAATGCTATGAAATATTACACTCTGTTCAGATATATTTGAAGGATGAAAATATTTGGAAGTAATAAATGTTTAAACTTACAGTAGTATGTATATAAAATTGAGTTAAAAAGAGTAGTTAAGATTAAAAAAGACCAATTTAGACGTTCGTTACTTTTTCATTCTTCAAAAAAAATGTATCAATCATTTTTCCCATACAGGTAACATTCAGAATACTTGGAGGTATTTTAAAAATTACTAAAATCATTTTTTATTATTTTAAACGTTCAGTTTTTGAATTAATATGAAAATATCAGTTTTCTGCTTAGAGCGCGGTTTTATTACACTGTATTTCAAAAAAGTGGGTTGTAGTTGTTACGTTTATTTTCCTTTGCGTTCCCTAAATTTTGTACGGTATTTAGGTCTTTGTCTATGTTACATTTAAACAGTATTTCTCTTTTAGCACATATATTTACACCTTTTTTTATGTTTCACACTGTAGCTTGCATATAGTAGGCAGAGGAGAGGAGAGCAAAGACACTCTCAATAGCTAAAGACATGATTCGTCCTACCAGACCGATGAAATGTAATTTACCTTAAAAGTTACATATTTTAATAAATGAATTAAATAAAATTTGTGGCCGATCGTGGCGCTGAGGAACAAAGTGTCACTGTAAAATCGACTGGTTGTGGGTTCGATCCCTACTCGAGGAAGTGAAATATTTATTTACATTTATATTTTCATTTCTTCAATCTGTGGTCGAGGCTAAGCGCGGCGTTGAGTTCCGCCACTCATCACGCAATACCTCCAGAATTCAGCGGAAAGTGGAGAACGGAGTGTCTTAACACTAGGCTCCCTCTGCCTACCCTGCTGTGTGCGGGATACAGCGTGAGGCTGACTTGATTAATTTTTTTTTAAACAAAATAATATAATTATTAAATGTATTGACATTTATAATACAACTAAAATGTTAGGTTTGTAATTTTCCATCCAGTTCTAAATATAGCATGAGTGGTGAAACTCAACACTAGGTGTGTTTAATAATATTGGGTAATACTTACAAAAACAACATTTTTTTAATGGAAAATACAATCATAACTACGAGTCATTTTAACAGCTAATATGTAAAATATAAATAAAAAAATATAATAAACACGGTATTAAATACGAAATTAAATAAATACAGTGGTAAAATTCATAAAAAATTAAAACTAACTTTCAAAAATATATTTTACTTTTTTATTTTAGTTTTTCGCTTCGAGTCTACGCCGTAGCTACGAAATGCACGTTAAAAGCTCACGCGGGCTGAATTCAAAAGCTACACAAATATTGGAATCATTCTATCGTCTATATGGGACTTACTGTACTTACATGGAAGTGTGTGTGAATTCTAAAATGGAAGGCTTTATCCACATAACTTAAGTTAACTTCACGCTTTATCCCTAGCGGGGTAGTCAGAGAGCACGGAGCGCCAAACGCTACGGTCTCTACATACCTTTTGCCTCGTCCACTATCATAAACCTCTTCATACATGCCCTCCGGGGGGCCATCATGCATTTTACGTAACCTTTCTCCAGTATTTTTGATACTGTGTTTTCGAAGATCAATCGAGGTCTTTAACTTTATCTACACTAACTTTATTTACGTAACTGACTATTTAGATAATTTATTTAGATTACATTTTTTAAAAATTACATAGCAGAGTAGGCAAAGGAAACCTAAGAAGATAGTGTTAAGACACTCACTTCGCATTAAGATACTTCTGTTTCCCACTCCCCGTCATATTCTGAATGCATTATGTGTTGAGTCGCGGAACCCGACGTCACGCTTTACTTCGTCGCCAAAGCAAGTAAATAAAAATACTAAATATTAAAAGAAATCATTCTTACCTTATGAAAATGGAAGAAACTTTACAAATCCTTTTTAGTTTATTATTTAGCTAAATGCAAATGATTTATTTCTTTGTTTACGTATCTTATTACAATAGACTTTCGTCTTTGAGCGCGACCTTGAAGCTGGATATTGTGTTGTTGATAGAATTTAATCAAATATTATAATACAATTGAGAAATTCTTTTAATGTTGGTGAAATTATAAATAAATAGTTTTTCAAGCAAACGCTATATGTTTTTTCGAAACTAATACCTGTACGTTATATAACTAGTAACGAGAAACTAGTGGTAAGACTCTCTGTTCTCATCATTTCCCTGATTGGAATCAAACCGACAACAGTACGAACGAAAGGCTTTAAGACTACATTTTTAATTCGTACTGCGAGAGAATGCAAATCATTGCGTTTGTATTTTCTATGACCTGTGTCATACAATGCGGGGGTCTTCAAAAATAGAGTGAACACTAATACCGCATCAGCGCTCATCAGGCTCAATGCGGTCAAACGCATGCCTATTGCGGTCGCTGTCCCACTACGCTACGATGGCCTCGTGGAACAGGGTTCCCAGGTTCCTTATTTGTTTTAATTCATATGTGTACATACCGTTGTCCCATATTTTTTGAAGTAGGCAGTCGGTATTGCGGTCGCGCGTAATTGCGGATCGGTCGCAGTAATAACAGCTTTTGTATACTTGTTTGTACATAATAAACTTTTAGAATTATACGCTTATGGTATGTTACTATTTTTAAAATATTTTTACTAGACAGCACAATAGTTTAGTTTCTAGGCTAATAATAAAAATGGATGCTAGCTGTTGCCAAAACATTGTAAGGTAATTTGAAGATATATTGTGCAAATAATAAAAAAACATCAGCTGTCGTGATTGCGAAAGAAAAAAATAAGGTACAGACAGGATATTTGCAGAGATATAAAAAAAAAAATAAGTGATACTTAGTTTCACATAGAATTTTGTATATTGAAGGGTAGGCAGGTTTCCTATTTGTCGATCAATTTTTCGGAACTCAACATCGCCTTTTCTCTTGTTACAAAAAAGGAGAGGTGATAATAATCAAATTCCCCGAATTTAAATCTATTCCAAGACCACCAAGACGGTCTTTATTTTGTTTTATATTTTTAAGCTCTGATTAGCCATGGAAGCCGTAGTTCCCTCTGCCTACAGATAAATGAAATGGAAAATAAATAAAATAATGAAATCATAGAAATAAATGGAAGGGAAACAGGTGAAACGTATTTTAATGTTTCACGAAAGCGAAGTTGCAGGCGGCCATTACTTTATAATAAAATGAACATTTAACTCATCAGTATTACATATGTAGATGTTTGCTATGAACAGCATCTATCTATCTATCAAAGTCAAAGTCAAATAATTTTATTCAAAATAAGAAGTTACATTCTTCTTTTTTTGAAAAGCAAACAATTTACCACCAGTTCACTAAAGTTAATGCCTCAGACCTGAGAAGAACAGGCGCAGGGAACTCAGCGGGACTTTTATGTTTCAAAAATCATTTTATACAAATACATATTTAAAGAACGCCCAAATGTTTCCTAGTATCACCCTATTTCCATACTTCCTCTGTTATCAAAACTGATAGAACGTCTAGTTCACAATCAACTAAGTTTTCGCCGTAGTCATAGTATGACTACTGCTTTAGTCAAGATCTTCGATGATATCAGACAGGGTATGGATCAAAAGGTTACGGTACTGATATTATTTGAATTCAGTAACGCTTTCAACTCTGTTGATTTTGACATACTACTTGCTGTACTTTGTTCTCTTAACGAGATATGTTAATGTCGACATATGTTAATGTCTTAATTGATTGACGGACGCCGACAGCGCATTCGAGTAGAAGATTCCTATTCTAGTGCTGGCGTCTTTCAAGGGGACCAAAATTTCACTGGCAATCTCGCTTCCATTACCAATTTTTGCTTAGCGGATGTATGTTATCTTGACATTAAAGAGGAGCAATCAAATAAACTTGAGCGGCTACAAAATCTTTGCATTAGGTTCATATTTGGTGAACGTAAATATGATTGCATTTTCAAGTTTCCAAATAAGCTTAAGTGGCTCCTTATCCACCTTCGCAGAAATATTCACATACTTCATCTTCTCGATTCAGTACTGTTTAATCCTTCCACTCCTTCTTACTTGAAGAACAATTCATGATTCTTCATGACACCCACTTACGTTCCCTACGCTCCGACAACAGTCTATTGCTAGACATTCCTCTATACTCTTCTTCCTTTTTCTCTAATTCCTTTACTATCAAAGCTGCCCGTTTATGGAATTGTTTACCTATCGATATTAGACGTCCCAAAAGTCTTAAGCGGAAAAAATATATAATTACTAAATTGGTCTATTTATTTATTTATTTTTTTAATTGTGTTTTTATATTTTGTGTGTGTATATATATGTATATGTACGTATGTATGTGTGTATGGAATGAAGTGTATAAAGTAAATAATACAGTAGTTAAGCGGGTGATGCCGCAAGCATATCGCTAGTATATATAATAAAAGATCGCTTTTCCCTATTTTATGATAAAAAAAATATAAAATGTAAAAAGATATATAAAATGAGATTTCTATAATAACGTTACTCTCAGGGCGAGCAAATAAATAAGTCTAATTATGCGTGACTACATGCGTTCAATGCCGATGTAAAGCTAACTATGCTATCGAAGGTACCGTGATATATCGGCGGCGGGTAATCCCCGCCATCCGGGGCGCGTTTACGGCATTATTGGTGCTTCCGGGATATAACGGGAAATTACTTATTGCTGCTGCCATCGACATACTCGATTCTGCTATTATGCTATCTAATAATAGACTAGTTTTGAAAGAAGATTTTCTGTTATAATTTGGCAGCTTCTCGTTTTTGCTGGAATATACTCAGGGGACATAGTTTTAGGACACTCTTCTGTCCACCCGAGTTTAAATATTGTTTATATAGTGGCGGAGAAAGGCTTTGTTTTGCCAATGGTAGGAGAACCCACGAAGCTTAGTCGGGATTACTTGGGCGTCATAGAGACTTATTGGGTTGCGAAGCTTAGATGATAAGTAGAAAAAAAAACTCATATAATAACTTTTGATCGGTGGGGGCAGCGGCTATAGATTTAGAGAAAAACTGTTGCATGGACATACTCGAGCGCGACATATATTGATATCATCCATATCCCACGTATTCTTAATCATTTAAGTATGTTAATCTGTTGATTCTCTGATCTGATTCTGATTGTTTTCATAATTGAGGTGGTTGTAAGTAAGTCGTCTACTGTCATCAACCTCTTCATACATGCCCTTCGGGAGGTTGTCATGCTTTTTACGTGGTTTTCCTCCAGTATCTTTGATACTGTGTTTTCAAAGGTCAATCGAGGTATTCCTCTACCTCTCTTACGGCTCACTTTTCCGTAATATTTTTTTTTTGCTATTCTTTCACGACTCATTCGTTCGACGTACCCAAGCCAGCTGAGCACTTTCTTATTCATTCTCACCGTGACATTCCATGACATCGGCTAAGCTGACTCCGCATATCCTACGAAGAGATCGCATCTCCACAGCATTCATATCTTTTAAATTTTTCTTGTGTAATATACACAAAGAAAGTACCCATTCGTTGTATACGCTTTATTAAAACTATATACTATATAAAAAAATATTCGACAGTTAAATCCGCGGTGATGTGACAAATTTTGTAGTGTCTCGGCGCTTCACTGTAACACTGCAACAAACTTGTAGTTTCATTTGTAACTTTATATACTATCTAATCTATTTATATAAATAATATTTATTTTATTTGAATATCTATTATTTTTTGTCACCTTCACGCCGTATCCCGCATACGGTAGGTAACAAAGCAAAGCGCGGCATTGAGTTGAGAGAGCAAGCACTCAACACGCAATGCCTCCAGAATCCTCCAGCGAACGAGACTGCTAATGAGAACCTTGTTGTCACAGGCCACACGCTTGTGCCCTTACGCCACGACTGGCCTCTCTCATACAGTCTGTTGTGTGTCATATCTACATATTATTCTACTTATAAATTTATTCGCCCGTGACCGCGATATAAGAAATAAGTAAATAACTCTTTAATAAACATAGGGCCAACCGAATCGACACCCACATGGGAAGACAATGACAATGTAAAACCAACAAATATAGTTAATATAATATTTAAGTTCAACTGTATATATAACTAAGTTCGTAGTTATAAATGGAAATGCAATTTAACTTTACAGCCAAAAGTTTTACTTTATATGACCACGACTATCTGCTCGTAGTAGTAACGGCGCTACGCAGTGGGAGCTGGATACAATGTATCTAAATAGTTTTTGTTCTATTCATGAATGAATCTAAAAAGTTTTTTACCTCCACTAATCAAAAAACAACACTACAATGATCTCTACATACGTCTTTCGCCTCGTCCACCGTCATCAGTCTGTAAGAAGTTCATCCGAGGTCTTCCCTACCTTTCTTACCACTTCCTCTGCCTACATAAATCTTTTTTATCATTCTCTCATCACTCATTCTCTCGGTGTTCAAACCACTGGAGCACGTCCTACTTTATTCTGTATTTTTATGTATCTCTACATTGCGGAAGAGATTGCATCTCCACAGCATTCATCTTTCTTTCACTCTCCTTCTGTAATACCCACGTTTCGCTGCCGTATAACAGCGTCGGTACCAACACTGTATTGTGTACGGCCAAACGCGCAGCTGTGCTGACGTCACGCCATCTTATTAATGCAGCTAAGAATTCCTTTACTATGTTATCTTTCAGACTTCGCTCACGGTTTTCTCAATTTCTTTTATGTTGACCTGGCTATCGGCTCAGACTCAGGCTCAGGCTCAAGACTCAGCGTTTCGCTGCTATTTGAGGCAGAGGCGTCATCATTTGCATACATCTCCTTGTAGACTTCCGCCCATAGCTGAAAGACGTGTAGCTGTTCTGTTAAAACTTCACCGCCCTTCGAAAGCACTTTCATTCCACATTCTCTATATTATAATTTCAAAATATATCATATATTATAATTAAATTTAATAAGTCGTTTATCATTACAAGCACTTGTTGAAACGCAAAATTATACGCCTTAATTTGTGTTGCCAGAGCAAGAAAATAAAATATGTCAACTATATTTCTTATGGGCGAGGCAAAGGAGCGTACGCTACCGCTCACGACACCGTGAGGACCCAGAGGAGTTATAGGTGCGTTGCCGGCTCTTAAGATGGAGATAGTTGCACTATTTAAAGGTACACATGTCCAATCCAAATTCCTACAATATATATTTTGAAATTCATACTGGAACAAGAAAGAACAGGACGGAACAGACGACTACTTTATAAATAAATACATACATAAACGCAACTTGTATAAAGTTCCAAATTTACATAAACCAGTAAATACAAAGCTCAGTGGGAGGTAAATGTATTATATCAAGAGTTTTTGTTGTTTCAAATTACCGGCCATCTCTAAATGCGACGTCGCAAGCTAACTGTACTACATCCAGAGTACTCTGCAAGTTGGACAGTTAGCGGACAGAGGATAAACTGAATGTAATATACTCCTATTTTATCCGGTTTTTATTTACTATTCATTACTTTATAGAAATGTTCGTTTTGAAAAAGCAGTTTTAGGAACATATATGCAAAAAGATCTTTTATTTTTGAGATTATTGCACATTTTAAATTAATCCTTCACAGGATTAACCATAAATAAAATATCATTTTCTTCTATAAGTATTTATTTATTTATTTATTTTCTTTATTTAGTCCAAAAGAGGCCTCGATTTTTTTTCTTTATGAAATTAATTATTCCTTTACAGAAAATAATTAGATAATATATTTAATATGTAACTTTTTAAAGGTGCAGGTATTGTTATATTTGCTTCACAATTTATCCAACAACATATACAATGTCATAGTAAAAATAGTTATAGACATATGATAGGAACGAGAAATAAAGAATAGCTTGTTACAGCAAGTTTTCGCCCAAAAGCTTAATTAATCTTTTATGGGTCTGAGTATACGTGTAAATAATAAAATTCCGCAGTGTATTCCAAGTGTGGCACTACATGACTACAACAATTTAAAGTATCTGTAAAAAAATACTAACAAGTAAAGCTTATTGCACTAATCAACAATATTTACAGGATAAAGATGTATGGAATTGATGTCTATTGAATGTGATTCAGAATAGCTACCAGATTGTGTAATAATTAAATTATACCATGGACATTGAAAAGAACAACGATTGAGTTTCTTGCCAACTCTTCTCACCAGAACTGCCTTCCACCGGTGGTAGATTTTCTTTATCTTTTCATTCGACAATTCAAAAGTGCTTACAATAGTCTTTTTGAATGTGGTGAAACTAAAGGTAAGTATAATTAAATAAACAAATAAACGCAATTCTTCTTTAATTTTTATTTTATTAATCAATGTTTTACAAAAACATTATGCTAGAAACAAAATTCAAGTTAAAAACAATTGATTTTAATGTGATTTATTTGTTACTGTACTCAAAATTATAAGCATTTAATACCTGTATTATTTAATGTATGTATTTGGTGGGGAATGGAGTGTCTTAACACTAGGTTCCCTCTGCCTACCCTGCTGTGTGCGGGATACAGCGTAA
Source organism: Heliconius erato x Heliconius himera (assembly GCA_013421005.1). Taxonomy (NCBI): domain Eukaryota; kingdom Metazoa; phylum Arthropoda; class Insecta; order Lepidoptera; family Nymphalidae; genus Heliconius; species Heliconius erato x Heliconius himera. The sequence goes on along the minus strand of JAATLQ010017461.1, from coordinate 25,887 downwards.
AGCTGATTTTATTTAGTTTTTTATTTAATATCTGGTCCATATTTAGTTATTTTCAACCCATACCCATGCAGACTCATCTGTAATTCTATTCCTATATTTTTTATAAAAAAAAAGGCCAGTCGTGGCGCAGTGGCACAAAGTGTACTGTAAAAGTTTTACAGTAAAACCGACTGGTTGTGGGTTTGATCCCCACTCGAGGAGATGAAATATTTACTTAAATTTATATTTTCATTTCTTCGCTCTGGTGTCAAGGGAAAAAGCGTTGAGTTCTGCCACTCAACACGCAATGCCTCCAGAATCCGGCAGAAAGTGGGGAACGGATTGTCTTATGACACTAGGCTCCCTCTGCCTACCCTGCTGTATGCGGGATGCAGCGTGAAGCTGATTTTTTTAAATTAATTCTAAAAATAGAGATTCACATGTCCACGTCGATGAAAACCTAAATATGTAGACCTTACAACGGCAGCGGTCTTTTTAACTTACCAATTGCTCATTTATTCTCCCATATGTATCAACTATATCGCGAATAGGAGCAAGTTTATTTTTCCCTCCACTACTGTTTCCTATCGTATAAAGGACCCGCGTGCCTTGTCGTATGTGGTTTCATTTGAATTAAGCCGGAAAAGATACAGGATTTTAATATAATCATTAATCGGAATCAAAATCAAATGACGTCCTTTTAAGTACAGTGACATCTATGAATTTAAGCTGGATATTTAGAAATAATGCCATATCTAATATAAATATAACTAACTACGGTAACACTTATAAAACATTGAGCGTAGTAGGGTTTAAACGTCCAGATGCTCTGACCTCTAAGTCATACGTTGTTATCAAAGTGCGTCGAGAGGTGGGACTGACTGAGGTGAACGGCTTAATGTTTATTTTTGTCATGTAATAGACAACGTGAGATAAGTGAGTAATATCTCCACTGAGCTTTGAATGAAAACGACAACTTTTGGTTTCAACAAGATATTAGCACATGTAAATTAAAAGTTTCCTAAAAAAAAATGTCTTTGCGAGGCAATCAGGAATGGCGTTAAAACAGACGTCCTTACTCTTTGGGACATATTTATGATGAAGTCTACCATTTATGTACGTAATATAATACTCAGTTTATATAACGCCAAATTACAATATATAAAATACTGTTTGTAAGTTTTATTCCATTTAAATATTCGTCTCGACTTTTTGGACACTCTGTGTAAGTAGTTTTGTAAATGCAAAAGTTTTAATCGAAAAACTATTAACTCAAGACAGTCATCAGGCAATTTTTTTTAGGAAAAAGACATGATGCATTTAGCGCTGCGTCCTGTAGAAGCACTTTTACCTTTCAGTTTGCTTTGTATGGGCTTTGACTAAGATGACGCCGAATTAACACGATAGTGGGTTCGAATCGTCCACATACATATTTGTATATACTATTGGAAAGGAAAGAAACATTAGTATTTCTACAAAAACAAAATTTATTATGTTTATTTCATCAATGGCCAGCTCTTGGTTTATTTAGAGGATCACCTAGATTGATTAATGACCGACAATATGGCTTCCCCCATGGTCGCTCAACCGGTAATCTTCTGGTTTACCTTACCCACCGCTGGGCTGCGGCTATTGAAAGCAAGGGAGAGGGCCTGGCAGTTAGTTTGGAGATGGCGAAGGTCTTTGATCGAGTGTTTCATGGGGCGCTCCTTGCTATACTTCCATCCTACAGGCTTCCCGAGAATTTATGCAAGTGGTTCGCCAGCTTTCTCACTGGGTGCAGCATCAAATTTTGTGTCGTATGATCCCGGCCTAGAATAGGATCATCCTGGTACTGGTGGTGTCGTAAGAGGCGACTAAAGTACGTGTGGTAGAGTCACGTCGCCAGCAATGGCAACACGCATGGGCAGATTCGACCGAATCATTACCACCCCTGGCATTTAAAACCGGCGTGAAGTAGTGGCTTTATGCCCACCTTAATGGCAGGCAACGCACCTATAGCTCCTCTGGTGTTGCACAGTGTCGTGGGCGGCGGTAATCACTTACCATCAGGTGACCCGAACGCTCGTTTGCCTTGTCTTTTCCATAAAAAAAAAATCAAGGTCGTTGTCGACGGTTTGCTCCAAACATATGCCTGCTGGCGTTCCTCAAGGCTGCGTGCTGTGTGTTCTTCTGCATATCAATGACTTGTTAGAGGATTCTAGCATTCATTGCTATGCAGATGATAACACAGTGGACGCTGTTTACTTCGGCCGCGCAAGTCTTTCTCGGGAAAACGCTGAACAGTGCCGAAAATAAACTTGTGTCTTCTGTTGAGGCATCCTTCGACAATGTCTCCTCATGGTGTAAAAGGAACTTAGTTCAATTTAACCCCCTGAAGACATAGGTTTGAGCGTTAACCACTAAAAAAACCTATTTATCGTATCGCCAGTCTTTCAAAACACTCTCCTTACAGCCGCGCCAGTATCAGTATATTGGGCCTTAATGTTTCGAGTGGTTGCCAGTAACGCGATGATCTGGAAAGCTAGGCCAGGTTGGCCTCGAAAAAACTGGGGGTCATCAACAGAGCGAGACGGTACTTCACGCTAAAACAGCAATTGGCCCTATATAGGGCTCAGTTTCAGCCTCATATAGAGTACTTTTCTCATCTCTGGTGTGGTGCACCCCAGTATCAGCTTGAACCATTTGATCGCATACAACGTAGAGCCATTCTAACCAACGGGGACCCAATTGGGGACCCAATGATCTGTAAAAGGCTTGACACTTTGGCTTTGCCTAAAGACGTCTCCTCGCTATGCGTTCTCTACCTCAGTTATGATGGGGAGTGATCTGAAGAACTGTTTGACCTGTTACCTGCCGCCGAATTTTCTAACCGCACAGTACGTCACAAGCTAAAATAGGGTGATATTTTACACCACCTTGATACGTGGCAATCTACTACTGTGCGGTTTCGTAGAAACTTCCATCTACGCGCCACGGAACTATGGAATGGCCTGCCCGCGGCAGTGTCTCCAGGTCAATATGACATGGGTACCTTCAAAAAGCGCATCTTAAAGACACAAACACGACGTGTTGCACGGGGTCGTGGGCGGCGGTAATCACTTACCATCAGGTGACCCGAACGCTCGTTTGCCTTGTCCTTTTCCATAAAAAAAGAAAAGGGAAGTTTTATAGTATATAATAGTGCATACAATACAATATAAGTCTTGGATTTAAATAACTTTAAAACTGGATTATAGAATCCAGGCGAACCATCAAATCTGACATAGGTCAGATTTGATGGTTCGCCTAACATAGGTTTTCAAGAAAAGTATTTTGCTGTGGTATGGTGTGGAAGAACATGAAAAAAAGGCCAAAAATTTAAATACGTGACTCCAGGAAGACACCCTCTTGTTTAAAGTATCGTAGCATTTCATTCTGTTTGTTTCTATTGTTTTCATTTATGTATTTTTTGATAGAATTTTAATTTTGTTAGAATGGGGAACTGAGTGTCTTACACTATAATCCCTCTGTTTACTTAGTTATACTGCTTTTTAACAATCGGATTACACCTCTAGTACTGATAGAAGCGTCACATATTTATTTCTTCATATTTTATTTTTTGTATATCAAAAGTGAAAGATAGAATTGGCACTATCACAGTACAAGAATAAAAAAATGTGTTGGGGACAATGCCTTGTGCCTACTTGGGAAGGGATAACTACCTATCTTAACTTGTGCAAAATATAAGAATGGACTGAAGTAAGCGCTCGCCGTCGCATCCACCCCTGCTATGTCTTCAGCAGTATATGTACAAGCAGAAAAAATAATAAAGAACTATCGTGGAGACGATGCTGTTCTTGGTGAAATAACGAAACTACTCATTATTAACTCAAACGACACGTTAGACGAAAGTGAAGATGATGAGAACCCGGTGTAGACTAATTAAAATATTTTTTTATGTTTGATTTCTCCATTGTTATTTAATAATACAATTCATTTTTAAAACTTTTTTGTAGCTCTATTTTTCAGTGAGTGAGCTCGGCTCAAGCCTAGCTAGTACGATGTACGTATCTAAATGACATCCAAAAATTTTGTTTCGACATTTTATACGAAAAGTCAAAGCACAAAGACTGCCTTTTGTATCAATTAAATGTGTAGAAGGGTAAAATTTATGAAACGAGTCCATTTTGCGATCCTTCTGTTCCGCTCGCATCGGTTAGTTATCTACTGAAAGCTAAACGATGACATGCTATGACAAATAATACATCGCCACCATTACCTACGACTCGATTTCGTGAATGAGGCGTGTGCGGCGTTATCGCTTTGATAAGTTTGTGCGTCAATCGTGGCAAATGGTGTTTTATTTTACAACGATAAACGATAATTTTATTAATTATTTTGTTTTAAAAAATCACTTTCTCAATTTTGGAAAAATCTTTTTTGTTTTATTTGTATTGGTTTAGAGCAGTTAAAATTTTAGTTTCATTTAAAATTACAAAAACACTGTATATTTCTTAACAAAATTATCAGAAAAACACACTCAATAAATTTCAATAACATGTTCGTGTTACTTTAGAATACCTACTGTATTTTAGAAATAACAATTTTCTTACTTTTAATGACTTGTAACGTCCTATAAAGAAAACTTTGTATCGTCGCCGTTCTCACTTAGCGCTTAATTAAAATGTATCGCTATTTGCCTTTCCTCTTGTACTTCGAGTTTGAGAATTTTTATATTATGTACGTTTTTTATAAACTAATCTTGTTACAAAAGATAAGCTTCCAAAATGTTTATCGGTTTTAAGAGAACAAATTATTTATTTTTTTTATTGTTTGTAAGATTCGAAAGATTTTTAATAGATATTTTTAAATATACAGAATATATAAACAGTGATGCCCCAATACGTGGACCGACGCACCAGTTAAGATCACAGGACACGGCTGGGTGCGGGAAACGCAGGAAATTCTAGGCGGAGGCCCATGTCCACTTTTTGAATTTATCGCATAATTACGAAAAATAGAAGTAAAGAACGTCGAGATGGAACATTTCAATGTAAACATACTTTTTCAGTTTTCATGAATCCAATTACAATTAAACCTGTAACTAATATTGTTCCTTTGTCTTCTTTGTCGTTGTTTTCCAATCTTGTTTGATTTCTATTGTTGAATACTATTTTTATTATTACTTCAGGTAGTACAATAGCAGTTAAGCATTTTCTTTTATTTTTTTATTCTTGTAGCGCCCAATATTATAACTTATAAAACATATAACTTGAAGAAAAATAACTAAAAATAAACTTACCTTAGTCCTATCTTTATCGGTGAGACCGGAACACGTAGAAATACAGCTAAAGTTCAGACGTAGCAATTATTCTTCCTGATTAAAACAAAAGACTTTTCCATTTCTAATTCTAGAATTTTCTTTTATCTTTGAAATATAGTGGCAATATAAAATGTTATTATAGCTTCACGCTGTACTCTCACGCATAGCGCTTTCAATATCAGTTACGTACCAGTTGCGTTAGTTTTTTGACATCATAATGATATGATAAAACATTAACTCTTCTATTGTTTTATCATTTACTTAATTAATTACTCACAAATTCGTAAACAAAGATTCTGATTCCGAATCAGTGATTGGAGGCAGGCAGACCACTAGACGAATGTAGCGAAAGTGAAATTTAAAAAAAAGGCCAGTCGTGGCACAGCGGCACGAAGTGTGTCTGTAAAACCGACTGGTTGTGGGTTCGATCTCCACTCGAGGAGATGAAATATTTACTTAAATTTATATTTCCATTTCTTCGCTCTGGTGTCGAGGTTAAGCGCGGCGTTGAGTTCTGCCACTCAACACGCAATGCCTCCAGAACTCGGCAGAAAGTGGGGAACGGAGTGTCTTAACACTAGGTTTCCTCTGCCTACCCTGCTGTGTGCGAGATACAGCCTGAAGCTGTCAAATTTTAATTGCGTGTTAAGTGGCATTGCGTGTAAAGTGGCAGAGATCAACGGCGCGCTTTGCCTCGACACCAGAGCGGTTTTACAGTCACACTTTGTGCCACTGCGCCAAGCGTGACGTTGAGTTACACTAGGTTCCCTCTGCCTGCCCTGCTGTTTGCGGGATACAGCGTAAAGCTGTTTTTTTTTACATTCGATGGGGTGACACCACCAACTTCCGCACTGGGTGCTACCCAAGGGGCCTACGCCACTTTTGACAGTTGCATCTCAATATCAGCTTCACGCTGTATCCCACACACAGCAGAGTAGGCAGAGGAACCTAGTGTTAAGACACTCCGTTCCCCACTTTCCATCGAGTTCTGGAGGCACCCGTAAGACGATTGCATCGAATCTGTTATTCTTTTATGGGACAATGTGTGCGCTTTGACAATAGAACCCAAAAAACTATAGAAAATTTTCTATATCACGATTTAATAAAACTGTATTGAAAGTATCCGATCGCTGCAACGCTGTCAACGTCAAACACCCAACCTTGAATCAGCTGTCAGCAATGTCAGTGATCAGACGTCAGCTGTCAGTGAAAGTATATCAATTCTTATTCGTAAAAAAAACCATAAGTTTGAAGTAAGAAAACAATAATTATTTTATATCGTGTCCTTTAATTATACCTACAACAATCAGTCACTAACTATTTATAGCCTTTGTTCGAATAAAACAGGTCATTACTTAGTTTTTTATTGTTGAACAAATATTATTAACAACTCGTAAAAATTCCATTAGTACATATTATTCTCACTTGTTCCTTATAGTTTCAGGGTCAAGATTGTTATGTAGTAGTGGGCAGTGGAACAAAGAATAAGTAATTGATGTCGTTTCTGACTTAAAATACATAAACATGAAGAAAGTTGTATTATTTAAAAGTGTGTCAGAGGACTATGAGCAGGCTTTCCGTGGCAAGTATGAAACTATATTTGTGGAGCCACTGCAATTTGAATTTGTTAACTTACAAGAACTAAGTGAGAAATTGCTGAAGAAAGATTATAATGCCCTCATATTGACCAGTCCGAGGGCCATTGAAGCAGTATCAAAGTGCTGGGCGCCTTCAAAACTTGATATTTGGAATACAAAAAATGTATACACAGTAGGTGAAGCAAGTAAACAGAAAATTAAATTGTTATTAGGTTTAGAAGCTGTTGGCAGTGAAACTGGCAATGCTGAAAACTTAGCATCGTTAATAGTCAAAGAAAACTCAGAGGAAGCTAAATTCCTTTTTCCATGCGGCAACTTGAGGTCTGAGACATTACCTAATACTTTATCCTCAAGAAACATTATTGTTGATGCTCTAACAGTGTATGAGACTAAGGAAAATGAAAATTTAAGAAGTAATTTACTAAACTTAAATGACATTGTAAATCCTAGCTGCTTAATATTCTTCAGTCCGTCAGGCTGCGAATATATATATAGACAACTGCAAACATTTAACAATAAGTTATCAGTTCTTCCACATTTTGCCATTGGAAACTCAACGGCACATAAGATAGAAAATTTAGGAGTAGAAATTGCTGGTGTAGCAACAAAGCCTCGAGCTGACAGTATTCTTGAGTGTGTTGAACAGTATTATAGGACTTCTAGCTCATAGCTAGTGCCAGTTTATATTAATAAATGGTGACGGTGTCAATGTGTATATAACATGATATAATACTCGAATTTAGTACAACAGAATAGTATTTAAATATTTTATTAAAATTGTTTATAGATTTTTTATAAAAAAAACAAAGATATTATAAAGTTATGTTGTTTTTATTAAACTTCTAATTCGTTTTCTTGTTGTATTTGAGATGTGGGCGGTAGACATACAGCATCCCATTTACTTGTCACTGCCATGTAAGCAGACAGAGCGCTCACTATTACCAACCCTCCATTTATGAGTGATAGGGGCTGAAATTACATAAATATATTAGTAAATTACTATATTATTATCTCTGTATCCCAGATATAGCAGGGTAGCTGCCTACCCTGCTATATCTGGGAACCTAGTATTAAAACACTCCATTCCTATTAAGACTTTCATTCTCTGCTGTCCGCCTAATTTTAATTCATTGTGTGATGAATGGCAGAACTCAACTGCACATTTTCTTGTTTTGTTATCAGCGATAGATAATTAAAAAATTAAATATATTAAATATTCAATTATTTGTGGGAATTTATATAAATATTTAAATTATTTTAAATTCTTCACACTGGCAAGACAAAATCTGGCGTTAAGTTCCGCCTGCAATCTATGTGCTATAAGAAAAATATATACTTAAAAAAAAATATTTTACATTAATATAATTTGCAAACTTAAACATTAATATATTATTTGGTAATATGTGTTGTTATTACAAAATTACCTTGAATCGTTTCCTGTATATTTATATTGAGCAATATTAACTGTTCTTTTATGTTTAAAATAATAATTTGAATTTTTAAAAACCTCCGCTAGTTATTATTATAATCAAGAATTTTGAAAGAGACTTTGACGGTATGGTAATATCTGATTGTATAAACGAGTCGATGGTTGTGGGCCTGGTTTCAATTCGGAGAAATATTCCAATATATATTGTATATTTCTATCCTGTGTATTATTCTCTCTAGGATCACATTTTGAAGAAACTTGCGACAATGGTCCAAGCTTGCCTGCCCTAAATTGCTTGCTGAAGTGGAATCTATCATAGTCAAATTAAAAGCGATCTTCTCGATATGACTTAGTTCCCGAGAAAGTAGACAAACACGCTTACACTTACAAAATTTAGCACACATGCTTGGAAACTTAAATGGCTCACCATTATCAAATAACCAATCCCAACCATTTCATATATATATATACAGGTCAAACTGAAACTCTCCCTTTTCGAAGTCGGGAAAAAGATGATATCGCTTAGTACTTTACATAAAAAGTAAATTCATCAATATGAACAATAAAATTACTTTTTCACTACTTTGCATTTAATGATGCCATTAAAATTATGCTAAATAGCTGACGTATAATCGTTTTTTTTACAGCACACGTTCTGTTTTTATCCTTATTAGAAACCGAATTAATTCTGTTTTTAACACTAAAGTCTTTTTTACATAAAAGTCAAGGCTCTCCGGAAAATATATCTATCTAGATAGTCTTAACATTAGGTTCTCTCTGCCTACTCTCTCTATTTTTAAAAAAGAGTTTAGCTGAAGCTAATTTTATTCTTACCCCATAAGTATATGCTATGAAACTTTGAGGATTACAGAAGACCACGCCGAGGACCGCCAGCAGTAGCAGCATTGAACCCAGGACTGTCGACAATATGAGATCCTGAAGTATTTTTGTTAGACTTTAATATTCTTTGCTGCTCATCTCTCAACAAATTTTGAGATTTAAGGTTAACTCTACTGAAAGAGTGGTGAACTCTACTGGTGACTTTGACCGGTTTTTAACAAACAAGTTTACAATTTTGTTTCAAGTCACTTTCATTTTAAAAGTTGAAAATATACGGAGTCAGTGCAGGCCCTTATAAATGTAAAAATAGATTTATTACATTAAACAATCAAAACTTTCTTAAAAGCGATTCAAATAATAAAGATTGTACGGTCTTAGCGGCCCAGGAAGCTTAAATCTGATTTATCCTTCCGTCACTACACGCCTGATTTTGACGACAAAATATTTTAATCAATAATAACAGCGTCAACGCCACAAGGTTCTCCACCGATACTGGCATTACTATAGATGGTAAGTTTAACGTCACTTGATTAAAAAACAACTAGTAATACCAATTTATTCATTTTAATCCTTTAAAAAATATTTTATATAACATAGAAAAATAATAAATAAGAGGCCAGTGGTGGCGCAGCGGCACGAGGTGTGACTGTAAAACCGACTAGTTGTGGGTTGGATCCCTACTCGAGGAGATGAAATATTTACTTAAATGTGTATTTCCACTTTTTCGCTCTTGTGTTGAGGTTAAGCGCGGCGTTGGGTTCTGGCACTCAACACGCAATGCCCCCAGAATTCGGTAGAAAGTAGAGAACGGAGTGTCTTAACACTAGATGTCCTCTGCCTACCCTGCTGTGTGCGGGATATAGCGTGAAGCTAAAAAAATAATAATAATAAAGTAAACCAACACAAAAAAACCATATCATAGGCGCGTGCGCAGCCACCGACAGCACGTTGACCGCAGCGACGACCGCCAGGCAGGCCCCCGCGCCGAGGGTCAGTCCCCCTGCCAGCCTCGACACCGTCAGCGAACACCCGCCACCCCATATGAACACAATGGATGTGATTGTGCAGGTTAACTAATAAACAAGTAAAAAATAGAGACCAGTCGTGGCTCAGGCATTAGGGTGCGAGTGTAAACGCGACAGGTTGTTAGTTAGATCCCCACTTGATGATATATTTGACGAATGAGGTATTTAATATTTTCATTTCCTCGCCCTAGTAACGAAACAGTGCAGCGTTGAGTTCCACCAATGTTTGTTAAGTACACGATGCCTTCAGCATTCGGAGAAAAGTTGGGAACGAAAGTGTCTTAATGAGAACGCAGTGCCTTAACGGTCCCCAGGTTCCCTCTGCCTTCTCTACTATGTACAGGATACAGCGTGAATCTAAAAAAAAAAATTAAACTAGCCGAGGTAACTTGGTGGTAAGACATTCCGTTCCCGAAGTTACGCGTATTTTAGCGATATAACGTATTGGATGAGAATCCCCACGCCTCACTTTGTTTCATTAGACCGACGACATTAAAACAATTTTAATCACTTCCCTCAATTGGAATCGAATCCGAACAAACCCCCGCGTTTACAGACACTATTTCATTGTGTCAGATGATGTTACAAGTAATAAGTAAAAGATTTTTGTTTGGTTGTAGCTATGAATTACTTAAATATTTGTATTTCGACGTATTTTTACGTAGTTTTGTTTCGCGGTTGTGTTGTTGTGTGTCCGAAGAATAAAATACTACTGGGTTCTCTGTGCCTATTTTGAATATTATTGTAGATTTCTAGAAATTCTTTTTTTGCCACGACATTTCGGGGGAGGCAGGGGGGCGCGCTGCATTATTAAAGTCATGGGGGTGGCACTCCAGTACTGAATCGAAAAAAAATTGTATGGAAACTAATGCCATCTATCGCTTGGAGCTTGTTAATAAGTATTCAAAGTCGATATATTTAAGCCGCAGATGTCGTTACATAATACAATATTTCGTTTTCTTATATTTTTATTTCAAATTCAATCTCCAGAAATTATAAACTTATGAGATAAAATGGTGTTTTTCATTAACTGTAGATGTGATTTCTCAATAATTAATTGTAACAAACATAAATTGGCATTAGTTGATTATTTAATTAATTTATCGATTAATTTAATAATAAAAAGTTGGTTCGCGGGTGTTAATCGAATTTTAGCGGGAAAGATTGTTAATTTTGACAATAATTATGAAATAAAATTACAGGCTTAATTACTATAGAATTCACCGAAAACGAAAGTTATAACAGTAGTGAAATCAATGATTACTTTCGTTTTCGATATTCATTATTAAATGATAATACGATTGCATAATTTCTATTATCATGTTATGATTCAAATTAACATTTTCATGATTATTAATTAAACAATATAATGTAACAGCTGGTGCTGGAGAATAGTTTTGATACCAAATTTATTAATAAATCATGATAATGTGATTAATGATATTATAACATTCCTAATTCCATTGGCCGTTAGCGAGGTGAAATATAGTGAATTTAAATGATTACCATTGTATTTTTATTATTACTGCTATTGTTTAATATTTATTTAAAAAAATAAAGGTTTTCGAAGTGTTTTTCGAATTAATGCCCCAATCAATATTTAATCGATACAATAAAAGGTAATAGCTATAGGTATATATAGGTACGGTTTCATGCTTGACAAGAAACTAGCGTCACCTAGCGTAGAGAGCGTCGTAAGCAAAAATTTCTGATTCGTCAGTGGCACATCTATCTCTATTATATGTGTAATATCTATGATTTTAGTTGAAAAAACACTTCAAAGGAGGCGAATGCTTCTGCTTTTTATTCAAGATAGACGACGATTACAGTGTAAATAGCGAAATTTATGTTGATATTACTTCTCCCACGGATAGATAATAGATATTAAGTAGAGTTTACTAAAACAGGGCAGTTTACAAAAAGCTTCTCGATATTTACAAAAAAATCTAACCAAATATAGATGATATTTTTTGGAAGCGGCTATCTCTCATGCTCATGTAATTTTTTAAATCATTCTCTGTTAGTAAAATTAGCCACGACTGGCCTCTATTATAGTTCATTAATAATATTGAATTTCTTAAACTCATTTTTTTTACGATAGTTTAGTCTCGCACACTACGCCCGTCGACGTGGTTATTTCATACATTTCGATCAGTAGTGTTCGACGAGTAGCACGCGAACGTGTTCTTCGCCTGAATCTAGTCAAGATCCTTATGTCGACGATGGGGCATTTGGTTCTGATCAAGATTATGTACCGCCTGACGTGGAATCGACGAGTTCTGAGGAGACAACTTGTGCTTCACAAAGTAGGCAGGTAGACAGGAATACTTCGGTTTACCTTCTGATAACTCTTTGAGAGGCCAGTCGTGGCGCATGGCATGGACAAAATATTAAATATTAAAAAAAATAATAAAGCAATTTAATGTTATTTTATTTATTAATCAATACACTAAATTACCGTCCAAAGGCGTCGTGTCAAGCACACTGTAAAATGCATCGTACAATGTAACAGAACGCCTTACAACGTATACGCCTATACTAGTTCTATCATATCACATCATATTTTTACTTTTGCGTTCTGACACAACGCCCTTAGGCAATGTATGAAATTTTTTAGTGACACGATCGAACATTGTGATGGTACTGTCCGTGAACGTGTTAATGACTTTTCTTTTTTGTAAGCAGCTAAATGCAATAACTATAGCAGCGGCTTATTTCATTCTAGTAATTGTTGATTTACAAATAAAGCTACTGAGCGACTGCGTCAGATTTATTAAATATTGTCAATAATATTGTGCAGTGTGCGGCTAGCCTATGACAGCTAGCCGCTTAACTCCATAGAATAGAAGATTATCTTAAGACTGTCCGTCGGTATGTCTACTTCACAACTATCAACCTAACTGATTTATACTTATCTTTTCACCTTATTTAATACATTTTTAACTAGTCGTGTAGGTACTCTAAAAACATACGCCACGACGCGACGATGTTAATAAGATATAATATTAATATTTTGTGCATAGTTCTCGTTAAAGAATATTTAAAAAAATTGTACTTACAATCGAAAGTCCTTTAAACATTCCCTCAGCGGACATAAAATAATCATTTTCTAAATAATACTTGCGTAGTCTTCTAGAGTATTACCTAACCCAACCATTTCTAGAATATTCGTCACTTATCTTGAGAGTTTAGCTGATACTCTTAGAGAAGAAAAGCATAAAGTTCCAAAAAATAGAAACACAAAAATCTTTTTTTTATTTTTTGAAACTTTATGCTGTATCCCGCTTTTAGCAAGGTTGGCAGGATTTTTTTAGCTTCACGCTGTATCCCGTACATAGCTAAAGCTAATGCTAGAGGAGCCTCACTAATATATCGTATTACTAGGCCTGTTTGTTTCACTTGACACCGACTTCAAAATTATAAAATCTTTTTAAAATTATTTTTGCTTAACAAAATCAAAGTACGTTTTAAATGTAAATAAAAATTATTTTTTACTTTTTAGTTCGTCGTTTGAAGTCGGTTTTTTTTTTGTTAAAAATTAATTTATTAAGACAGTGTGTTAAGCAGTTAAAAAGTTTGTTTTTATTAATTCACGGTAACAAAATACTAACTAAGCAAGATATTCGACAAGGTAGCGATTACAACTCCGAAAGTATTACCAAAAAAAAATACTACTACCAAAAAATAAACTAAGGTCACAAATTATACACAGATAAAAAAAACACAAAATTGTATAAAAACCATATAATATGTATTATCATTAAAATTTTAAATTAAAATACTCGCACAGTTTATATCGAGATCATCGTAACGGACCGTCCGCGTTTACCAGAATACTCCCCCCCCCCTTTACTTCCCCCTTCCTTCTTACTCCTTCAAAACCATTGAGACATTATGATTTTACATTTTATTATGAAAGTGGACTGGTTTATAAATAAAGTGCATTCAGATTAATCTGAGGAGAAAGTATTTCTAATAATTAGCTTTACAATATACCTAATATCTATATGTATAGGTATCAACAAAGGGAATGTTGCTAAAACACGAAATACTACTGCGTTTGATACGTAAAAGTAATTATTGGAAATACCCACTCTTAAGAATCAACAGAATGCACCACATATTATTTTATAGTTTCTATTAAACATTTGGTCAGCGAGTTACATTTACCATATATAACCATAAGTTTTACGCTTGTTGCGTTTCACAGACACAGCTAGGGCTCTCTTCAAACATTTTTTTTTTTGTAAAATACCACACTTAACATTTTTACTATTCAAGATCAAATATTCTGTGTACCCAGCTACATCTATTCACATAATACCAAATTCTCGACACAATAAATTAGAGAAATATAAAATTACAAACATTTATATCACTTCAGGGAGACGAGTGTTCATTAAAAAAAAGATTAGTAATTACATTGTTCCAATTACTCCATTGATTATCAAATAATCAATTCAAAATATCAATTAATTACTCAAAAAGTGAGAGGGATGAAGAAGGACAACATTCCAGAAGTGAAAAAGTTAAGAGGGAGCAACACACACAAGGAGTTTGTGTAATAATTGAGTACAACTTGGTGATATGTACGATATAATGTAAATAAAAAACATAGTGTCTAGTGACTTGTGACCGCGGCCCGGCCGGAAGACAGCTGTGTGAGTGACGCGGGATTCGATCCCGCTATATAACGGTCACGGACAGTTCCACACTCGACCACTCGGCCTATTGGTCCTAACGCCTACTAACATTGCATTTCTATATATATAGTACTAAAATATTACATATTATATATAAATATATAAATGTTTACAAAATATCCATTCTAGAGTATATTGTGATAGAAAACTAAAAAAAGAGAGTACAAGAGAAGTGGAACTTAGTGACCCGGTGACCGAGTGCCCGAGTGTCACAAGCAAGTAAAACGGTAGAAAGGTGTAAGCTCGTGGCGAGTAACGGCTACACAGTATAAAATTACACCCTATAACATCTTAATTGGTATTGGTATATGAAATCCTCTTACAGACTACTTACAGTGTTATGTTACGTTACAAATCATGCAAACTATTATGTAGAAGCGTCACCTTAAATGAATATTAAATATGTCAACAAAACCACAAGTTGAAACTAACTTTGTTTATATTGTAAAGATTATTTTTTGTTAGCAGGATAGACAGAGGAAATCTAGTGTTAACACTCTGTTTCCCATGCACCACCCAATTTCCAAGAGATTGTGCATGGAGTTGTCTTGTTACCAGAGTGAGGATGTGAAAATAATCCATTCCGCTGAGTGGGAATTGATCCCACAACTATCACATTTACAGCCAGACAATGTGCCAAGCTTAAAATATGATTATAATTTTTAAAATAACATTGAAATAAAAAAAGGAAATCCATATGTTCAAACTGTAAAAAATACACATTTTTTTTAAATATCCAAACAAAAATAAAAAACAAAGTTACTTCAAGCTTACAGTAGTTGATTACAAATATAGATAATAAATAGTAAATATGAATACAATATAATGATCCAAACTACAGAACTCTTAACACAATAAACACTTTGGTTACAATTCAAAATTACCCTTTGCTTACAATTGTGTATATATATAAAGTTGTATGTATGTATGCATGACTGTATATATAAAACTCACACAGGGAGCAGTTACAACATAATAGGAGTCAAGCTCAAAAGTAATCATTTATAAATATGCATAATCTAAACATTTGTGCAAAAACTACATAAGGAATGCTGTTTATCTTATAATAATAATAATTAATAAATTAAATAAATACTTATTACTAAATGGACTAGCATCAAAATCAGACTTGAGGAAATAATACGCGTGGAATAGTGCCACAAAATAGATTGTCTTCACACAGTACTAGAGTATACATCAAATAAAATGAAAAAGTGAATGAACATCAAAAGTAACAAAACACCACATTTTGTCTAACCGGCTTGCTCTGCCTGCCGCCTTAAATATAATCATCTTTGGAGTTGAGATTGAACCCACAACCTATGTATATTCAAGTGTTTTGTGTCAAATATTGTCCTATATAGCTTCTATATATTAAATTTAGTGCAAAAACCTGCATTTAAAAAAAATACTCAAGTACAAAAAAATCACTTATTTAAATAGACAATCTATTCTGGGGTACCATATTAAAAAAAATGGACGTGATCACGGCGACATCTAGTGGCAGTATTAGACAACCTCCGACTTAATAGTCCATACCTTTTTAGTCTGTGATGGCATTATAAATAAATGTATATACTATTATGTTAATTAAAAAAAATAAAGCAGTGGAACCTATAGGTCATTTATAAAATGTCCATATGCTATAATAGCTTGATTCAATTTAAAAACTTTGTAAAAAAAACTACATTTGAAATATTTTAAAGGAAAACATATAATAATTTGAACATAGCAGGATTTGAAAATGCACATCTAGGAATTTTTCTAAGAGGATTCTGAGAGATGTGTTTTCAAGTCCAGCTATGCAATTTTAAAAAGAAATGCAATGCAATTTTTTTTGTTTCTTTAAATATCAATCTATTCTATAATAGTGTTGAATAGAACTTTAAAAATAATACTATATATTCATCGATAAAGCCATCACAGTTTACAAAAATGAGTACACTAATACAAAAAAAAGGTCATTCAGTGCTCGCTGGTCCTAACATATAGTCACTTCTAGAAACTTCTATAATTATATTACATCAATTCAAGACCTCGGGTCTGTAGCTATCAAGACACCAATGCAACTAAGAGATTTTAAAAAATATTTTTGTGCCAATTTATATTTATAAATAACATTTTTGTGATACAAAATGTTGCCCGCATGTTAAGTTTAAATTTATATCAAAAGCCAGTGTTGCCACCTTGCCAAATTTGTTGTTAGATTTGGTATACTTTGTAAATAGCTTTATTTTTATAAATACAAAGTTTAACACATGTATTAATAATTGTGAGTTTCTTTTGAAGTAGTAGTAAATATTGGTACAATTATGTAAAAATTTAATTTGCTGAAAAATATACTGCTTCCTATTATTTCATAGACAATTTCATAAAATAAAAAAACAATTTTAATTACAAACAAGGTGGCAACACCAACCAAAACCCATTTAGTCAATTCAAAAATCGAAATCAACAAAAAAAGCAACCAAAACTCACCCGTCCATCAACCACAAAAACAAACACTATCATATCACTATCTCACTATCACGGGGTCACTGTATCACGGTCTCCGCGTCACTATAACGCGTGGTCGCGCGTGGGCTGCGGCACGGCGCGGTAGGCGGCGAGCGAGGGCGCGGAGGCGCGCGAGCCGCGGCGCGCGCAGCCCCCGCGCAGCGCCAGCAGCGCCGCGGCCAGCGCTGCCAGCGCTCCGGCCAGGCCCAGACCCTGGAATGATACACCACAAGCCATTGTAAAGGTAAACCAAACCCA
>JAATLQ010017458.1:0-13500 GCA_013421005.1 Heliconius erato x Heliconius himera | reverse complement strand
AAATGTTTCATCTCCTCGAGTGGGGATCGAACCCACAACCAGTCGGTTTTACAGTCACACCTCGTGCAGCTGCGCCACGACCGGCCTCAATTACTTTACTTATTTTGTTTGAAAAAAACACTTTTTAATTTTTTGGAAAACAAAAAATTAATTGTGTTAGACTTTTATAAAGTAGTTAAAACTGTGGTTTCATTTAAAGTGGTGCTGACAAAAACACTCTGTATATACCAAATTTAATCTCGTTGCATTGTCTCATCGTTACACATTTAATATTAGCACAATTAATTAGTAATGAAAAAAAAAGAGTTTATTTATTACCTGAACAGAAAGTTTCCTAAACAACTGCTTGTTACCAGAGGAGAAGTGATTTTCGATCCAATTATTAACGTCTGCAATTTTTACTTGATGTACCGCCTCAGCCTATAATAATATAAGCACAATAAATAAAATCTTCGACAAAAATAAATAAATATTTTTAATAAATACAAAATATAACATTAATTTAAAAAAAATAAGGAAACCCAGACACTAAACATTACACGACTCTTCATAGTTTATTGATTCATGATTATGAAACAAATAAGACTATATCAAAATCGGATCATTCGATCAGAAATACAGGTAAACACACAGACACGTGAAACTTATAATACTGATATATATATATATATAACTTAGCTTAACTATATATAACTTAACTTATTAAACTTATAATACTGATATATATATATATATATATATATATATATATATTTCAGCTTCATGCTGTATGCCGCACACAGGGTAGGCAGAGGGAACCTAACCTCTACCGAATTCTGGAGGCGTCATATTGCGTGTTGAGTGGCAGAACTCAACGCCGTGCTTTGCCTCGACACCAGAGCGAAGAAATAGAAATATAAATTTAAGTAAATATTTCATCTCCTCGAGTGGGAATCGAACCAACAACCAGTCAGTTTTACAGTTACACTTCGTGTCGCTGCGCCACGACTGGCCTGGTAATATATTTTTTACTGATCAAAATAATATAATGTAATTACCTCAGTAAAGAGCCTATCGAACTGGTACTCTTGATTTACGATTTCACTCCAATATCTTTCAAACTAAAAAAGAGATGACAAATTATATATTTTTTTAAATAAATATCATAAATAATTGGAAGGATAAATAAATTTATAATTTATATATCCTCAAAAAATTTATAGTTTAATTTTTTTACCTGTTATAACAAAACTTATATGTCAAAACAAAAAAATTTGAAAACCAATATATTCTTTATTCAATAAAGGCGAGAACTTTTTATTCAACAATTTATACAGATATCAGTTATCAGATCATCAAATCAGATAATCAAATAAAGTAATAGTTAGAGTGAAATAAAGATCTCAAACGTTTATATATTTTGTTATAAGCTGATAAATAATGACATAATATAATAAAAACAATTCTCAAAGACCAGATAATTTTTGTAAAAAAAAGAAACTAAGCAAAATAATTATATTAATTATAAATTGGTCTTAAGGCTATTTGAAGCGCAAGGGCACAAATTGTGACTGTAAACGCAAAAAGTTGTAAGTCCGATGCCTCAAATGGGAAACGAAATATTTAATGTTTTCGAGGCAAAGCGCGGAATTGATTGCCACCACTAAGCACGCAACGCCTCCAGAATTCGACAGAATGGAGAACGGAGTCCTCGCAACACTAGGTTTCCTTTGCCTACCCTATGCCTTTGCCTGGGATATAGGTGACGATAAAAAATATATATAATAACAACAAAATTCACATTGACATGACAATAACCTCATCATTTAGTTCGTTATCAGAAGTATATTTCTGTTGCTCGAGGGCGCGCCTCACTGGAGCGAGCGTCTTCTCTCCGCCCTGACTCGTGTCTAGAGCGAACTCCTTTAGGAACGCCTCTATACGTTGATCTACATATGAAACGCTGTATGGAAATTGTATAAAATTGTATCTAATGTTATTATTAATTGTATTTATAGTCGACGAGATGTGGCCGCCCTGGAGTTAGATTTTCATTTTCACATTAATTTGAGAAAGAAACAAGCGCGAGTCGGGCTCGCCCACCAAAGCTTTCGTACAAAAATTGGAGGTCTCGAGCTTTTTCTGAAATTCAAGCTTAGCTAGCCAGAATCCGTTCATCTGATATCTCACTTGAACTAGCGGTTTTAAATTTTGTCCACCCTTTCAAGGATATTATTTTTTTAGCATATAACTACAAATGTATAGTTTTCAAATTTTTTACCTGAACTAGTATTACCTGTAGGTTCTATCTGCCAAATTTCATAATTCTAAGTAAACTGGAAGTACCCTATTAATTTTTATTCCTTGTAAAATACACGTTATTTGCGATATAAACCGCCATATTTTTTTTTAACCAAAAGACTCTTGACAGACGGGCGGACAACAAAGTGATCTTATTAGGGTTTTTTTCCTCAAAAGGTACGGAACACTAATTAACGGTAAGAAAACTCTTCAAATCAAATCTGCGCACCCATCCACAACTAACTTCAGGGCGACCACGACTGAGTCAAATATCTACTAAGGTTATCAAGGTCGCTACTAAAATCAAAATGTGCTGACAAGGACGTACCTAAACTTATCCACTTCTGTGTTGACAGTAACAGAAAAGCCCAGAACACCAAAATGGTATCTGATTATATTGAACACGCTGTAGCCGAGCTGTTCTTTTGTACGGAGCGTGTCGAACACCGGTTCCTCCATAAGCATCTACATTCGTAAATAGAGCAAAACTTCAGTAATAAGTGAAGAAATTCTCTTTTAATTTTTATTATATAAATGAGTCCTCAAAAATACTTTAAAACTTTTTCTCATATATAAAAAAAACTAAAAAGATAATAGAAATTAGAATAAAAATTTAAACATTGATTACTTTGTGATCTTATGTGTGAATGTATGTTCTCATGTATAGATGTGTGATCACATGTGTCGATATGTGACCTCACGTGTGGATGTATAGTCACATGTGTGGATTCATAACTTAACGTGTCGATGTTTGATCTTATATATGGATGTGACCTCACATATGAATGTGCGCTCTGGTGTGATTGTGTGGATGTGTAATATCATATGTGGATGTAACCGTGATGTGAGTATGTGGACTTTTTTTGTGCATGTGTGATAACGTGTGGATGTACGATGACGTAAGTGGATGTGTCATGTCATAGCTTTACAATGACGAAATTGGCATATCAAGTTTGGTAATTTAATGAAATCTTAATTTTTACTTATATTTTTTTGTCTTTAACTTTTTTGTGGTTTTATTTATTATCCCTTCATGAATTATTTTATTATCTATGACTCAATCTCATCAGGTACCATGTACCAGATGAGATTGAGAAAATTGATTATCCAACACAAAGAGATTTATTCAATTCCAACCAGTGGGTACCTAGTTTCTAAGACAAGCACGTTTAACCAAACAAATTCTTCACCTTTATAATATATGCATGTAAAATGCAACATATTAATTATGAAAAAAATCTAATTCATACAAAAAGTATCAAAATACATACCATAATAACCTCCAAAGTTGCCGTATCTTTAGAATTAGCTACTTCACCCTGGTAGTATGTTGTCACTCTACTATTAGTAGATGAGGGATTAAGATTCTCAATTCGAACACGTTTCTCTCCTAATGGCAACTCATGCACCCTTATCTGTTTAGAGAAAATAATAATTTTAGAAAAAAATATAATAACATTGTACCTAGTAAATAAAAACAAACTTAACCCATTTAGGATGATTTTGATGTCCATCTATTTCTGTGGTGGAAGCGTCAGCGCTCTTTTATATAGCATATAGGGAAAAAAATTTAAACCCATACCTAAAAAAATGAATCTAGATACCTCAACAGTTCAGACGTAACATTTTTTTTTCATTTCACGATGTTTATCCATACTGGGTTACGGGTGACGCAGTTACGAAGAGAAACTAATAACGTAAACACCTACTAAGTCAAAAATTCGACTAAACGATGCCGATCTGCCACTTTTCATTCTTAAAAACATACCAGAACGAGAGAGGGCTATTTCACGTTCGTGAGGAAAGTGCGGCGTTATTGCCTTGATAGGTTTGTGTCTGTGTGCATCCTTTTTGACAAATGACGTTTTATTTTACATCAGTAATTTTATTTATTATTTTGAACAAATATTTTTTTCATTTTTGGCAAAACCTCTTTTGTTTCAATTGAATTAGGCTTTTATAGAGTAGTTAAAACTATGGTTTCATTTAAAATGACGATGACAAAAACCTTCTGTATATGCACAGACCGTTTGACCAAAACCATTATATCAAAATAATTTATAAGCCATAAAGTTTAAACTAATATCGAATTTCCATGTCTACATTCCCTTGAAAATGTTCTATGTTCCAAATTAAGCTGTAAAAGTTATTAAAAGACATTAGCATTAATGC
Source organism: Heliconius erato x Heliconius himera (assembly GCA_013421005.1). NCBI lineage: Eukaryota > Metazoa > Arthropoda > Insecta > Lepidoptera > Nymphalidae > Heliconius > Heliconius erato x Heliconius himera. The sequence continues at coordinate 9,048 of JAATLQ010017458.1, read as the reverse complement.
ATCTTTTGTCGGATTTTGTAGGAAATTCACCGCGTAATTAAAACCTGTAGGGTTATTTACTTCTCATTTGTCTAATTCGATAATGGATTTTTTTGAGAAGATAAAATTTACAGCACAAATAAATACTAAGTTTAATACTCGTTTTCGATATATTTTGCCATCTTAAATAAAGCTTCGCAGTGAATTAGATGGCTTTGATTAAAATACTGTACAATAAGACCGAGGTAATCATAACGCAATAGGTCAACGTCGGACAGTAGACACAACGATTGTGGGTTCGATACCGGGGGAAATATTATATTTTAATTATAGGTTCCGTTAGCCTAACTTGTTATTGGGGAAGCTTCAAGCAGTTTTTATTTGTTTTACAGCAAAAATATAAAATAAATTATAATTTACCTTAGGCATTTCCATTTTACACAGTGGCGTCCAATTTATATTTTTATAAACATTTTCAGATATCGTGATAGCTTCATTCCAGGCGAGGTTGCCTTGTACAAGTACCTTAAAAAGTATTTTTTACTTTTAAATAATAAATTAAGTAATATTTATTGATACAAATAGCACCATTTTGTTTATTTATAATAATTAAAAATTACCGGACAAGCGCGAGTCTGGCTTGCCCACCGCGGGTTCCGTACAAATATTGGACGTTTTTAAATATTTTTAAAGTGTTATTCCACACTTAGGAAAGAAAAATACTTATTTAGAAAACGTATAAAAATTGAGAGCGTATGGCTTAATGATCAGACAGAGCGCCTGCTCCGTTTTCAGGAGGTGCGGGTACGAGTCCCGCTAAGTTCAAATATTTATACGTTTTCTGAATAAGTAAAAATTGGACATCTCGAGCTTTTTCTGAAATTCAGGCTTAGCTTAACCATAGCCCTTTCTTCTGATACCTCTCTTGAACTAGCGGCTTTAATTTACAATTTTGCCCCACTTTTAAGTCCAGTATTTTTTAAGATTTAACCACAAATGTATAGTTTTCTGAACTTTTTCCGGAACTAGTACTACCTAAAGATGCTAGCTGCCAAATTTCGTGATTTTAGGTCAACGGGAAGTACCCTATTAATTTTGATTCCTTTTATAGTACAGACAGACGGACAGACGGACTGACAGACGGATGGACGGGTGGAAGGGTAGACGGGCGGAGGGGAGGATGGGCGGAGGGGTGGACGGGCGGACGGACGGATGGCCAACAGAGTTGTCTTATAGGGTTCCTTTTTCTTTAAAATGTACGGAACACTAATTAAGAAAACTTACATTATTTCTTTATTTTAGAGAATAGGAATGTTGAGGTCCTAGGGGCGCAGCGGAATAGAGTTCGACTGTAAACGTTACAGTTATGAGCTCGATTACCATAACTGTAACGTTTACAGTCTCGTGGGTGTAAACTACTTTCGTTTTCTAGTTCTGGTCACAAGATAAAGCACAGCGGGACATGCAATATCCCGAAAATTAAGTCATGATTGGAGTGTCTTAACAACAATTTTCAAGAATATCTTAACACTTTCTGCCTACCCTATTACACGTGGGATACGGCGTGAAGCTAAAAATAAACTCAGTTTCACGCTGTATCCCGCATATAGGTTTTTGATTTGGTGCCAGAGTGAATAAAAGAAAATATAAAGAAATGAAAATATAAAAATTTACTCCCCTTTGGGCCATGACGGCCTCTAAAACAAAAAAAATAATTAAATATATTTTTTAATTCAAATTATTATATCTATATATACAGTCATGTTATTCTCACCTGCAAGTACATTTTTCCTAACAACTTGTCAGTGTATTCTTTCAATTCGGAATACGTAATATTTTGTAAGACGGCGGCTGTGTCCCTCACAGATATATAGGGCTCTAGAAGTACATCCATCCGAACATCTCTGTAACAAGTATTCATTTCAGTGAATAGTTTAAATTGTATTCGCTTTGGCATTTGTTTGGTTTTATTAGAAAAAATGGTTAAGTTTACGATTGTAAGTTAACAGGCAATATAATTTATAAAAGTTGAGAAATTTAAGTTTGCGTGTGCACATTGTGCAGTTTTTAAGCTTTTTTTGCTTGTCACTTCCTACGAAATTTAACAATTCTAGGTCAATGTAAAAATAACTTATAACTGGTTTTTCCCAGGGACAGTGTCACACAAAATAGCACAAACTTTCGTATCTTTTGATTGCGTTGACTCTAAGAAAATATGTCCAGGTGATCTTGACAAAAAGTGGTTGTAAGAAAGATAGGCAGATACGCAAAAAAAGGATATCTATAAAGGTTCCGTTTTCTTCTTTATAAGATTCACATATAAAGTAGTATAAATTAATGAATTGTCAAAGATTGTTATTTTAGAAGGTACTTTGTAAATAATAAAGCGTATTTAAGTGGGTATGCTGTAATTATATATGACAAATTTAATTCATGTCTGGCTACATAGCTAATATAATAATTATTATGAACTCAGTGTTTTATTTACGTTACATATTTAATAATAGGGTACGGAACCCTAAAAACAAACATACGTATCCAGCTTCGACGGGTCGATGAGCAAGTTGTAGTAGGCGCGCGCGCGATCCTCGCGCACCGCTTCGAACAGTTCCGGCGTGAGGCGGTTCGCGCGCATCTCGCGAGATACCAGCTCTACCAGCAGCTGAGGCATAAATGTGAGGATTGAACCCACGACCATGTACTATATGGGGACTTCGATGGGATCTGATGTCGTAATGATGTGAGGTTCGAACCCACAACCACATCGTATAGTCGAGACATTCCAGGGGATCCGATAGCGTAATGCTGTGAGGATCTAAGCCAATAACATATCGTATGGTCGGGACAATCGAGAGGATCCGATGTTGTACACATTATAATTGAAATAATAATACGATAATTGAGAAAAGTAAAATTTTATATTAATACATTTTCAGCATTATGATACAAATCAAATCAGTTTTATTCACACAGCAAGGTAGGCAGAGGGAACCTAGTGTTAATACATTCCAAAGCTAAATTGCGTGTTGAGTGGCGGAACTCAACGCTTTCATGAAAACATCACGCAAGTCTTAAATTTGCGCGAGAAATGGACGATAAAATCAATATCCCCTCGACTGATTAAGATGATTCTTTTTTTTTATCAGAAAGGTAGGGTAGGGTAGTTTGACGAGAATTTGGTTAGGTTCTGTTTATGGGATCCGATTGAAATTGAATAAGTCGATTCGATTTTTGTTATTAAATATATTAATTATTTTATTTAAACTGGTCCATACTTATACTGAAAATACTTTAAAGAAAGTGTTAAAAAATTTTATATTTACATGTAGATTCTCGTTGTAACCGTTCACTTTCAACGTCAGTCCTTTGTCAGAAACAACCAACGAATGCGATAAGTCCGCCCTAGTCGCCGGGTACAATTCTTCCTGTTACAATTGATAAATAAAACAAATTTATTTTTATGTACAGTTTCACAATATAGTTACTCGTAAACCTGCAACATATGTGATGCAAAATAAATAAACAAAGTTTTTAGCTAATAAAAAAACTGATAAAAATATTTAGTTCAGTCTCACGCTATATCCTGCATATAGCAATGTAAGTAGAGGGAATCTAGTGTTAAGACATTAATATTTTTAGATATTGCGTGTTGAGTGACGGATCTCAACGCTGTGGTTTGTCTTGTTACCAGAAGAAATAAAAATAACAGATTCATTTCGAGTGAAAATAAAACTCATAACCGTCGCGTTAACAGTCGCACTTGGACAAATAATATACGAACAAAAATTCTAAAGGAAATTAAAGACAAATCTTCACAATGTTTTGTATTGCCTAATTATTATAAATTGTACATATCATATAGTAAAATTAGGCCGGTCGTGGCGCAGCGGCACGAGGTGTGACTGCAAAACCGACTGGTTGTGGGTTCGATTCCCACTCGAGGAGATGAAATATTTACTTAAATTTATATTTCCATTTCTTCGCTCTGGTGTCGAGGTTAAGCGCGGCGTTGAGTTCTGCCACTCAACACGCAATGCCTCCAGAATTCGGGAGAAAGTGGGGAACGGAGTGTGTTAACACTAGGTTCCCTCTGCCTACCCTGCTGTGTGCGGGATACAGCGTGAAGCTAATTTTTTTATTTTAATTTATATAGTAAAATTAAAAAGACAGCTCCCTTTGAAGTAAAGTATAATATATTTGAGAAAAAAAAATGTACCTTGAGTCCTTGTTGTAATACATCAGTCCAGAGACCGATGAGACAAGCGCTGGAACATGTCAAATAATAAATATTATATAAATTTCAAATTAATTAGAGGCACAAAGTGTGACTGTAAAACGGACTGGTCGTGGGTTCGATCCCCACATGAGGAGATGAAATATTTACTTAAATTTATATTTCCATTTCTTCGCTCTGGTGTCGAGGCTAAGCGCGGCGTTGAACGATACCGAACGAACCCACAACCAGTCGGTTTTACAGTCACACTTCGTGCCGCTACTCCACAACTGGCGCAAATAAATTAAAAATAATATATAATTATATTTATTAAAAATCTTACTCTCGTGGCGTTAGTACGCTGAGCGGAGTAATGAAGTAGAAATACAATAAAGCCATGGGAAGCCGAAACTTGAAGTCCGGTTTGTACCACACCTCCATGTTACGATTCTTACGTAGTAAATTTGGTTGATCCAATCTGCAAAGGAAATTATTTAATCTAGAATCTATTAAATGTTTTAAATATTTTTTTCGTTTACAGTACGATCGAGGAGTCATGGTCTCCCTGAAGTTAGCTGCAGATGATTCCACAGATTTTATATATTACATTTTTAGCCGTAACTTTTTGGGGAAATAAGGAACCCTTATAAGATCACTTTGTTGTCCGTCTGTCTGTCAAGACCCTTTATCTCAAGAACGCTTAGAGATATAGAGTTTATATTCAAACCATATACTCAGATCTACGGTCCCATGATTTCCTGACAAAAACTGTATTTTTATATTTACTTAGAAAAAAGATATCGCAAAGAACGCGTATTTCGAGTTTTCGACACTATAAAGGGAATCCAAATTCATAGGATTCTTTCGGTTGACTTAGAATTATGAAATTTGGCAGCTAGCATCTACAGGTTTCGAGAAAAAAACTGAACTTTACATTAGTGATGAAATCTTAAATAGTAATAACTTTAAAGGGGATAAAATTTGGTATTAAAGCCGCTAGTTCAAGAAGTATTTCTTTAGTTTTTGGCGGTAGGTGTGAAAAAGTGCACACGGTTTCAATTTTGCTCTCTTCTATTTTACTGTAATAAATTCATTATAAAATAGTTTTTACGGTTTAAAAGTGAGAAATAAAACAACAATAGTGAATACAACTGTTTAGAAATATTTTAATTGGCATTTAATGTCTTTAAGTGCATAAATACAACACACCTGCTGGCTCTTTAATTTTTCAAACTTCACAATAAGAATACCTAAAACAATATGGGTAGAGTAGATGACATTCTGGAAGTCCATAGAAGCATTGCTGAAGCACTTGGTAACAATTGCATGGCAAATGATGGCAAATTTTGAAAAACAAGTGAACGGCGCCTCATCCAATGATACCAGTAAGGTTAGTCTGTTCAAACTCGCTTGTGAGTTTAAGGAGTTCAAAACTTCTGTATGGGGCATATTAGAACTTCTTAAGTTTTAAATTAATAATTTATCCAGTCAAATTGATGAGATAGACAACTCGAGCAGGAGGAATGCTCTTCTTTTTGGTGGCATCGAAGAAGCTGAAGGTGAAAACTTATTAGGTACAATCCAAGTATTGATGGGAGTATCCGACATAAATGCTTCAGCCACACAATCTTGCCATCGCCTGGGAGCTAAATCTGCTAACCGTAACCGGCCCATCTTAGTGCGCTTTAATGATCTCAAAGTGCGGAGTTATCTTTGGAGTAACAAGAAAAAGCTCAAATCTTCCCAAGTAGCACTAAGTGAGTTTCTCACTAAAACTCACCAAGCAATATTTACAAGAGCATGCAAATCCATTGGAATTAGAAACACCGGAACGCACTATGGCAATGTATATGTGAAGCTTCCAAATAATGAATGCAGGCAAATTTTAACAGCCACTGATTTGGAAGAGTGTTTAAAATTATTCCCAAATGATGGTTCTTCTGTATCTCCAGTTGAAAGAGCGCCCACCATAAAGCGTCCAAAAGTAAGTCCAGCAGCTAGGGGAGACCATAGGAAACCTTTTACTCGCCGTAATGTTTTGAAGAAACCTTAATTCTTTTTGTTTTGTTAATTTTTGTATTTCAACCACAGTGTGTTTTATTTTTATTTTTTATGAACTTTCTATATCTATCTTACATCCCTCTTTGAATATTATTGTCAATTATTTTCAATCAGTTATTTGAATATTATTGTTACTTATTTTCAATCACTTATTGCTATTGGCATAAGTATGGTACAATTTACAAATTATATTTAGTGATTGCTACTGCTTTTATAATTTGTTTGTATTGTATTGAACCTCACATATATCTTAATTTGTGAATAGTATTATTATTTGTTTTTTTTTTATTTTTTAATATTTCTAACTTTAAAATTTACTTCTTTTTGCTAATTTTGATGAAATGTAATTTATTGTTATTTCTGTTCATTTGACTTTTACACAAATAATTTTACTCTTCACATTTCATAAACTATCTTTAAGAATTTTTAACAAAATTGTAGTATATTTTAAATTGTATCTGTAAACTATAATATTCACATTATATGTTGTCATGCTCAAATTATTTTATGTTTATTAATATTTTTCAGAATTTTTTTATCTTGAAACCCAAAAGTACTTTATTTTATTAAAGTAACGTTGTTTTCTCTTTTTTGTATTGTTTACAATTTGTCTTGTATAATGTTTCCTGTCAACTGTCACTTGCACACATTTGACATTTTGTTCTCTTGACACAGACAACAGTTTATTGGTTATTTATTTTTGTTTTATTGCAAGTGGGATGTATATTAACATTTTCTATATTATTTATTATTATATTATTATATTTTTTTTCTGATAAATTTATAATTGTGCTTATAAAACATTTTTTTGAGCCATCAGGTCATGTGTGATTTTTAATTATTTTATTCGTTTTACATTTTTTTTTATTTTCGTTTAATTTACTTTTAATATTTAATAATTAGTGTATATTTAATTTTTTTTCATTATTATTATTATTATTTTATATATAATATATATAAACATAATATTTATTGTGGATTCTAGCATTGATTCATTCCATTCCGCACTCAGTAGTGATGAGGAATCATGTCCCCTTGATATTAGTATTAAAACCTGTACTCTTTCTGAAATTTATAGTTTGCCGAAACTTGATTTCCCAACTTTTACCTTTTCTTTTATCAGTAATAATGATACTAAGAAAATTATTCTAGCCCTCTCCACTAAAGCAGTTGGTTCGGATGATATCAGTCGCATTATGATTACTTCAATTGTTGAGATCCTTGTTCCTGTAATAAATCATATTGTTAATTTTTCTTTATCCTCTAATCAGTTTCCCGAGATGTGGCGAAAGGCATTTATTCTCCCACTTCCAAAAACATCAAATCCTACGCTACCATCTCATTTTCATCCCATTTAAATTCTTCCTTTCCTCTCCAAAATTTTAGAATCTTTTGTATACCAACAGATTTCCACTTATTTCTCAAAATTCCACTTTTTAAATCCGCTGCAGTCCGATTTTAGAACTGGACACAGCACTACCACTGCTTTGTTAAGAGTTACTGAAGACATTAAAACTGCATTGGAAAATAGGCATTTAACAGTGCTTATTTTAATTTATTTTAGTAATGCATTCAATGCAGTAGATCATGAGCTTCTTATTGCTCTGTTATGCAATGCTAATGTATCCAGTACAGCTTTAGAGTGGTTTTCTTCATATCTTCGGGGACGTCAGCAGTCGGTTCGTATTGGCCAGTCTATTTCTGACTGGCATGATGTGACAGCTGGTGTTCCTCAAGGCGGTATTTTATCTCCTCTTCTTTTTTCAATATTTACTAACTCCATTACTTCCATTATTACTTTTCAATACCATCTTTACGCTGATGAATTGCAGCTTTATGAGCACTCTAGCGTGGAAAATATTGCTGGGGTTATAAACTCTTTAAATGCTAACCTCCGACAAACATCAGTTTGGTCTTCCAAATACGGCATAAATGTTAACCCTGACAAATGTCAGGCCATAATTATTGGCAGTTCGAGACAATTGGCTAAAGTCGAATACCATAAGTTGCCCAACCTAACATACAAAGGCACGATTATAAATTTTACCAACATCGTAAAAGACCTAGGTGTTATTATTGATAACAAGCTAACTTGGGGCTAACGTTGCCGATATATCGCGAAAGATCTACGCCTCATTGCACTCAATTGGTCAATACCTTGCTGCTTACTATTATTGATTACGGTGATGGTTGCTGTTTGGATATGAACAAAGATCTCGTAAACAAGCTCGAAAGGATACTCAACACCTGTATACGCTTCATTTATAACCTGAGCAAGTATGACCGTGTATCATCTTGTAGGAGGCAGCTTGGTTCGGCATCAGTTGCCGATCGCAGAAAATGTAGGGTTCTTTCTTTAATTTATTCCATCCTTTCCGATCCCAATTATCCCACCTACCTGTCTTTTGACTTTTCATACTTTTCCTCCCAATCAAACCTACTGTCAACACCACATCATAGTTCTGGGTACATGTCAGACTCTTTTGCAGTTGCAGGAGTTCGACTTGGAAATGAATTACCCGAGCCTATTCGAAGAGCTCCCTCTCGTAAAATATTCAAACGCTGGGTAAAAGAATCCTTTTTCATAAACTCATAATTCTATAATTTTCTATCTACTCTTTTATTATATTTAATAATGGAATCTTGTATATAATTATGTAGTTTATATATATTTATATATATATATATATATATATATATATATATATATATATATATATATATATATATATATATATATATATATATATATATATATATATATATATATATATATATATAAATATATATATTAT
>JAATLQ010017443.1:24611-36150 GCA_013421005.1 Heliconius erato x Heliconius himera | reverse complement strand
CAAAGGTTGCCATCATTTGAAATATTTTATTCTGATTCCGTTTGACTGAGAATAGACGATGAAATACGCGATTTGCCTTATGTTTTAAAGTAAAATATTATATAATAGAAGGTCAATCTTAAAATTAATGTTTATTCTAGCTATTTACCTGTTAAATGATGATTATAATCATATTAAGAACATACAAAAAACTATTTAAATATGAAATCATCCTTATTTTTCAAGTGAAATAATGAACCTATGATCTTTGCTAAATCTGTTTTCTAAATACTAATACCAATTTAAATTATCATTTTAAAACGACTAAATTATCTAATTAAATAAATGCTTACAAATATCAATCTATTATAAGGTATTAATTACATCATGTTTCCTTAAGATAATGAAGGGTGACAATTGTTGCGTATGTTTTTTTATTAATTAAGAAAATATGGAAAATAACATTTCAATATACTCTCTCTCTCGTTGTCCTCTGCTCGTTTGATTTTTTTTCTCGTTTTTTTTTTGATAACGGTTGCCGCAATCTTTTTTTTCTCACGCAACTTTTAAGAATTTGCATTGAAAATTAATTTATCAAAAATAAATTCTGAGAAATTTCGACAGTAATGCCGAATAATAAACGCTATTTAAGGCTTATGACCAGGAGTCGGCAAATATCAATTAGTTGTCTACTTTTTACTATAGATAAACATTTTGCGGTGGTATACAAAGCAAACAAAATGCAATAATTTTATTTTCGTAGATGTATTGTTTCTAAATGCAACAAAAGTGCAACATTAATATGACAAAAAAGAAGATCTGTTTTTTGTGCGAAAATGTGTGTGGAATTTAATAATGAGTCTGAAGTGTAAAATTATGTTGTAGTTTCGCCAAAAAATGAATTTTATATACAGTAACATTTTCTTAAATAGTAACACAATGCACGGTTATCACTTACAGTGTTACAAAAAGTTCATTGTTGTAAAACAAAAATATAAAGAAGAACCCCACTCGAGGAGATGAAATATTCACTTAAATTTATATTTCCATCTCTTCGTTCTGGTGTCGAAGCAAAGCGCGGCGTTGAGTTCTGCCATTCAACACGCAATGCCTCCAGAATTCGGCAGAGAGTGGGGAACGGAGTGTCTTAACACTAGGTTCCCTCTGCCTACCCTGCTGCGTGCGGGATACAGCGTGAATCTGATTTGATTTTTATTTTTCAATTATTTTCTAATGCAAAACGTAAGTATAATTAATGTTTGATAGGTATAATTAAATTTAAATGTTTAATATTACATATTTTTCTCTGAGGAAGAAGAGAGATTGAGAGTTTATAACGAGGTAATTTTCCATAATTTCTTGATTGATAAATAAAATATCTGCAATAATTGTCAACCTACATTATATTATGAAAACATTATGTAATTAATACCTTATAATAGAACGATATTTGTAAACGTTTATTTAATACTAGTGGGCGCGCGCAGCTTCGCCCGCTTATTTGAACCCTTACGGGGTGAATTCTAAAAAACCATGAAACATGTGTTCAATGAAATATTTTTAGGAGTCTGAATTTCAAATATTATAAAAAACGGTGCCGATTAAAAAAAACCATACAAACTTTCAGGCCCTATTTTATCCCTTTAGGTTTCAATTTTCTTAAAATCCCTTATTAGTGGATGTCCCGATTTTGAAAAAAAACATCTGTCCAAATTTCACGTTTCTACCATCAGCGGCTGTGCGTGCGTCTTACCTCAGTCAGTCAGGTACTTGTTTTATATATATAGATGATAATTTAGTCGTTTTAAAACAACGATTTAAACGAGTATTAATATCTAGAAAACAGATTTAACAAAGACTTAATATCGTAGATTCATTATTTCAGTGGAAAAATAAGGATGATTTAATGTTTAAATAGTTTTTTGTATGTACTTAATATGATTATAATCATCATTTAACAGGTAAATAGCTAGAATAAACATTAATTTTAAGATTGACCTTCTATTATATAATATTTTACTTTAAAACATAAGGCAAATCGCGTATTTCATCGTCTATTCTCAGTCAAACGGAATCAGGATAAAATATTTCAAATGATGGCAACCTTTGCTTGCGGCAGCCATTTTCCAGGCAACCACGTGTTTTAGTGATGACAAAAAAATAAGGTTTAATTTGATATATAATTCATTAAAAAAACACATAAGTGCAAATATTAACATTAACTGACCTCTTTAAACCAGGCAACCCTGGGCTTGCGGCAGACTGAGAGCTGGCAACCATTGTTTTTCCAATTCCTTATGCGATTTTCTTTCAAATGATGTGTGATTCACATAAAAAACATATGAGTGCAATTTTCTCCAAAAACGAGTTACGAAAAACATTAATTAAAGGTGATTGCGGCAGGATTTTTTTGGGCAACCCTAGTGTAATCTATTCTACTATCATATATCATTCTTAAATATAAGTTTCATTAGAAAATCTGATCCCTACAGTTTTAAACGATGGGATCTTAGGCCACACGCTTGTGCCCCTCTGCCAGGACTGACCTGAATATAAGTCTATCATTTATAAACGTAAAATTTCTCTTATTCCGGAGAAAAGAGACTTTTTAGTGACATATGTAGGTTTCCTATTACCCAACTGTACTTTGTTTCTCGAAAGATCTTCGTTGGTCGGAAGATATCCACAAATTGGAAGATGTATATTTTTCTACATTAACATAGGCATAGGCTTAAAAATATGATTTTATGTACAGGATGTTGTCTTTTATAAAATATTTCGTTAGTACTTCAACGTCACGTCTTCTTCAATAATCAAGTAACATAGAAATGTCAGTAATGTCAGTCCTATAGGCACCTACCACCGCCTCGGAAGGCAGTTCTGCTGAAAAGACCCGGCAAGAAAGTTAACAGTTGCTCTTTTTAACACATGATTTACAATAGACGTATACGCATCATTAGCTTCTCCGATAAACATCAGCACTAATTCCTATTACCACTAAAAAATATTTTAGTATTCTTTGATTGCATAGTAAGCTTTGGTCAATAATATTTTTTTTATTTTACTTTTTAATTGTTCTAGTGACAAGTCTAAAATGATTTTTACTTTATTAAATATATAAAATATAAAATACAATGATCTATAAATGATTAAGTAGCTTTTTGAAGACTAAAACTAGGAGTGATCAGCTTGTTTTTATTTCTTGTGTTGATTGCGTGTCTATCGAATATTTAAATAATTGTGAATATTTTTTTCAAGTAAGACATTATTGTAAATATGCAACCGTAAGAACATCGGTTTTATTAATATCTTTTCTAAGAGATTCCCCAAATCGAATTAAATCTACTGTATTTACATACCAGTAAAGTGTATATCTTATATATAGTATGGTATGGTTCTTTGATTATGGCGTTCCGAGTGTGCCAGTAGAGCACATATCACTTTACCTTTGTCACGTTGCGTGGAGAAGACACGAGGGAGGTTGTACGGTAAAAAAGAAATATCTAATATAGGTATATCTAATATAGGTATATTTTGACTACAAATTTTACGCATATCCAAACCCGTTGATCACGATTGTTTTAATTTATATATAACTGATTGTAGAAAGATATTTTAACAAGGTTAATGAAATAAAGTAAAATTTTTCAATCGATAAGCAATTGTAAAGTATATTACTATGAACTCTGAATAAAACCAAAAAAAAGACATTTAAATATTTTAATAAAACACCTTCTTTACTATCTTGCAATAACCATCGATTAGGAGCATGTCGCTGCGCTCAGTTCTCCCTTGAGCCTCACAATATAAATTACATTATATATACAACCTCAACTTTTAATTACAAAAAATTTGAACCTATAACCTACGAACCAGAAATTAAAACCAATTAATCAATCATAATCCAATAAACCACAATGCCCTCTCTAATCTAGCATCGTTGTTCGCGTTGCATAAAAAACGAACTAGCACCCCAATCATACGACATTCCGCAATTATACCAACAAATTATAGATATCTATTTTGATAACAACACTAGATAAACAACAATCCTATAAAATATGAGTAGTGCACTTTAAAATCGAGGCTCGAGGCTGTAAGAAGTGTTGTTGAAATGGAAATACCAATGTCAACGTACAACAAAATTTCAACTACAGTATGTAGCCGTGCATTCAGTGTAATTATAGCGAGTATTGGATGACTCTCGATGAGACGCCCGTATTTCGAGGGCACTTCCTCCACTAATTGTTACTTTAGACTTTATTATAACCGTACTTCAAGCGAGTTAGCCAAATCTCGTTAGCCATTTCAGTCGTTCCAATTACACATTGCGGATGTTTTGTTGGGATTGTTGTTTTTTTTTTTATTTTTGTTATTTTTTGAACATGCTGTATATGGGTTGTAGTTGGATATGTGAATATTTTAATGCTAAAATAATTGGGAAGGCTGTGTGTTTTGGTATCGTGATCTACTTCTAATCAACATTCTTGGTCATCACTACATAATAATTTTGAATTTGATTTAGAATTTTTTTATACTTATATGATAGTCAGTGAAATTTGTATCTAGCACCACTCTATTTGGTAGGTGGAGATAACATTTTTGCTACAGGATACAAACAGAACAACTAGGCCATATTATTTTTCCACAATATATGTACTCACATCTAAATTAACCTTTCAAAACGATACTTGCGAGTCATTTACAAAAAAAATAACAATTATCAACATTTTTCGGTTACAATTAGAAAAATTTGGTGAATATAACAAAAAAAATTGTTAAAAAAATCTAAAAAAAAATAGTCACAACTTTGATTTTGCAGCACTCAAACGAAACAAATAATAAAAAATAACTGTATACACAGTACTGTATTGTATTGTATGACGTCATTACCTGTATTGATGGCTCTCGATATACCCGTATGTTGAGGGTACTTCCTCTCACTAATTGTCTGTTACTCTATATTTGATGATTTATTTCACAAGGATCTGTTATACTGAACTACGAAATTGGCTTGTCGATACTGTAAGTGACATGAGAATTGGTTTTTTTTTTTTCAACTTAAAATACATTTTTTTTTAATAATTTACTTTTTTTTTATTGTATAAATACGAGAAGATATATAGTTTGTGTTCTTCTTCTTATATTATCATACATCCTTATACATATTTGTATGTGAATGACAAACAAAACGTCAGTGCGATGTAAAGTGTCAAATTACATATCATTATTTGCAATATATTTGGAAGGGCAGAGATGGATGTCGGTTTCCTCATTCTGAATGGCATAATTATTCATAAACAGAAATGAACCTCGCACTTTTGTATAAGGCCATGTCTATTATCACTTTAAAATTGTTTAAAAATATATAATATATTTTAACTTGTTAAATTATTGTTTATAACAGTCATATGTTAAAAAAATCAAGTTAAATTTTTCATATATATATATTATTTGATTATTAAAATTATATAGCAATTATAATAATTCACAAAAAGATTTAACAGAGCAAATTGATAAACCAGAAACCCATTTTTTACAACCAACTTAAGTAACTTAACGTTTTTTTTTTTAATTTTACATCAAAATGACAGGAAAAATAAAAAAAAAATAACGTTCTCCAGTATGAACAAGCCCTATCTAACACAGGCTTTCGAGCATTGAAAACAAAAAGCAAACCATATCGATTACCCCTCACAACCACCTTTTTCACTGGCAACAATGAAAAATTCGTCCACATCTGCCGTCACTCGACAGCCGAGTATTGTCACCGTGGCTTTTTTTTTTAATTTTCAAACGACAATGGCATCGGAAATCGAGGGTGCTTAACTGAAAACCTTATTCCTTAATTATCTGTTTCAATTGGTGCCGTTGTGTTAAACTTAACTAGCTTATGTTTGTGGTTTCCATTTTGTATTTCATATATTTTTTTTCTGTATTTTCATGTATTTATATTTATTTTTATATTGACAGCTTATCGTTTTGTTGTTCCAAGATAATTTTTAAGATATTTTTCCCTGTTATCATTGTATAATATAAAAATTTCGAAGATAAAATTAAGATAACATATTATTTTAAAGTAAATTAAAAAGCAATTGTGTATAATATGCCATAGAATCCAAATATTTTTTATCTGTGCCTATATTTTTATCAAAAAATTAAATGTCATTAGCATCAAACTCACAAAATATATTAAACGTCAGTTAGTTATTAGCCCCAACACTACTAATTTATATAAAAAATCAACAGATTATAAAATAAAAGAATTTATTACAGATTATATTAACATTTTAAGTGAATATTTTTTAGTTTTTACTTCTAATCTTTATTTTTGGGGCGTCGCTCGTACCCGTGTTGGGTTTCTGGCCCGAAGTGGCGAAGGCGGTTTATTCTAACGTATCAAATGTCAACCACCTTTCATTTTACTACTTTTTTTTTCTTATTGTTTTATTACAGAGTGCGGTTCGATGTAATTGTATATGAACATTGTATGGAGGAAATATAAAATATTTTTTCAAGAATTAATATTCTATATGAATTTTGTATTGATTTTTGATTGTATTGTATTAGTGATAGAATAATCGCTGGAACTAAAAATCATTACCTATTTACAAATTTTAAGAGCAAAGAAAGGGAAATACAACATTTAAATTAAATTAAATCAGCTTTAAGCTGTATTCCGCATACAACAGTACCCTGTTGCAAAGGCAAAGGGAACCTAGTGACACTCCGTTCCCCACTTTTTGCCGAATTCTGGAGGCATTGCGTGTTGAGTGGCAGAACTCAACTTTATTTATTAGTGATAGAATAACAGCTAGGACTCTACATTACTACCTATAACAAATTTTAAGAGCAAAAAAGAAGTGAGGTGACCTACCTTGTCTTATGTTATATCGTTTTATATAAATAACTTTTAAAGATTTTTCATAGATACCTACATGTACTTATCGAAATATATCAACTAGTATTAACTCAACTGAACTAAACAAAATATAAAAACAATGAATATATTTATTTTTAGAGGTCAGTCGTGGCGCAGGGGCACAAAGTGTGACCGTAAAAGCGACTGGTTGTGGGTTCGATCCCCACTAGAGGAGATGAAATATTTACTTAAATTTCTTCGCTCTGGTGTCGAGACAAAGCGCGGCGTTGAGTTTTGCCACTCAGTACGTAATGCCTCCAGAATCTGGCAGAAAGTAGGGAACAGAATGTCTTAACACTAGGTACCCTTTGTCTACCCTGCGGGGTGCGGGATACAGCGTGAAGCTGATTTATTTTTTTATTTATTAATATTTTTACATCATATGTTTGGTTGTACTGTTAACTCTCTTTTTTTCAATCGGTAAAACGTTTTTTTTGCAACAAATAGTAACGATAAGCACTATATGTTGAATAGCATAACTAAGCTCTGTACTTTATTTCTATGATCCAGGGATCAAAAATATAAAGCGCAGGGAGTGATCTAATCCAGGGATCTATATGTGTATAAAATTGCGTGTGTTATATATTTAAGACCGTCGTGGTGCAGGAGCATAAGCGTATTACTGTAAATACGACGATTGTGGGTTCGATTTCGACTCGGGGGAATTAAATATTTATTATATTCATTGCTTCGTTCTCGCGAAGGAAGAGCGCGTCATTGAGTTCCACCACACAACACGCAATGCGTTCAGATTTCGAGAATTCGGAAAGTAGAAATCTTAATGGCGACGGAGTGTCTTAACACAGATTGTCGGATTCCCTTTGTAAACTCTGCTATGTGCGGGATACAGCGTGAAATTAAAAAAAAAACTTCACGCTGTATCCTGAAGTCATAACTATGCGACATCGACTTGTTACACCGATTTTCCATACTCGTCGTTTGACTTGTGCAGACAACTACCCGAAATTCATTCAAATAACAAAATAAAAAACAAGCTAGATAACTTAAAACTTTGTAAAGAAATTCAATTATTCTAGATATATTGTTTCTGAATACCGTCCATAATAGGTACAGGTAGGTAGGTATTATAAAGGTAACTTTTACCCGCGAGTTCGATCGTGTTCACATTATCATATAAAAATCAGCCTCACGCTGTATCCCACACACAGAGGGAACCTAGTGTTAAGACACTCCATTCCCCACTTTCTGCCGAATTCTGTAGGCATTGCATGTTGAGGGGCAGAATTCAACGCCGCACTTTGCCTCGACACCAGAGCGAAGACATGGAAATATAAATTTAAGTAAATATTTCATCTCCTCGAGTGGGGATCGAACCCACAACCAGTCGGTTTTACAGTCACACTTTGTGCCGCTGCGCCACGACGATAATTATTATATGGCGGGAAGTAGTCAGTCAGTGATCACAGCTGTCATAACGTGATAAAAAGGCTATGTGCCTTTCTCTATATTTGAACTATACGACACAACAAGTGTTTCCCAAATTGAACCAGTTGTTTCTGAGATTAGATCGTTTAAACAAACGTGTTACTATAAACGCGACCTGTTGTAAGTATTTTATTATCTACGCTCTGGTATAGAGGCAAAGCGAGGTGTTAAGTTTTGCCACTCAACACGCAATGCTTCCAGGATTCAGCGGAGAGTGGGGAGCTAGTTGAGAGAGGCTAGTGTTAAGACACTCCGTCTTAACCTGCTGCATGCGGGATATAGCGTAAAGTTGATAAAAAAAATGATAAATATGTATGAAATATTATATAATTAATTTGGAATTAAGCAATCATCGCTGGTTTCTTGGAACTTAAGCACCGAAAAGTTAATATGGCCGCGACAACCTCACATTTGCAACTTATTCTTTTATTTTTAGTACGCAAAATCTTATTTTTTATTTACATCTTTTGTGAAATGAATTTTGGACCATCAGATATTTTAATAAAGTTTATTTTCAATATTAAATTAATAAGGCTAAAAGGGCACTTTGGTTCGTGTTCTTTTCGTCATTTAGTATAAAATTACCATTAATTGATTCAGTTTAAACTTTATTATTTTAGTTACAATCTGTTACTTAAAATGTTTTTTTTATGTCATACAACACTTTTATAAATATAAGCCTTCGTGCTAATATGCACTATATAATTATTGAAGTCTTGGAGTCAGTCGTGACTGTGCGACAGGTCATGGATTCGATTCCCACTCGAATAAATGGAATATTTTTTATTTTAATTTCGTCGCTCTGGTTAAAAAAGAAAAGCAGGCCAAGCGCGGCGTTGAGTTCCGACAGCCAACATAAAATGCCTCGGCGAAAAGTGAGGAACAAAGTATCCTTACACTAGGTTCACATGTTCCCTTTGTCCACCCTGGTAACATCCGGTATATGCAGGATAGAGCGTGAAGAAAATTTTTTATTCATTATTTTTTTTTATATTATTTCATTATTCAAAATTTTATATATTTTGAGATGATTATAACATGCGAAAAATGCCTTGAGATATAAAGTAATGGAACTTAAACAACAAATCATAACATTTAGAAACACAGAAAACCCGATAGATAACAAAATACCAACCACGTACACAGTTAAAAAACCGAAAAAAAAACACCTCACAAAAAAAAAAACAACCGCAGCTGTCAAAATATTCTAATCGATTACCTAAGTAGGTACTTTCTTAAAAAAAAAATTGTGAAAGATATTTAAAAAATATCGAACAATAGGGAAGGAAGTGGCGACCGCAACAAGAAACTACAGGCACATCCCTAATTACAGCTGTAATTTTGCGGCCCCACTTCCGAGGTGGAATCACCACCTCCATTGTGAAATACAAATCAAATAATATTAACAGAACTCTCCTTTGTCGAGGGCTCGTTAAAAACGGTCTTGGAACCGGTTAAAAGTAATAAACTGTATAATAAACTATTGGGTTTTATTTGTAGGAAGGTACTTGGACGATGACCATTTGTGATGTGTTTGGAACATGTGATGGATGTATGGTGTATTTGTACTTGTTTTTTTTTTGGCTTCACGTTGAAATATAGTAAGGTGACAGGGGGAACCTGGGAACCTAGTGTTAAGACTGAACCATTTTACGCCGAAATCTGGGGGAGTCTTGCGTGACGAAACTTAAAGCCGCGCTTTTACGCCGCGTTACCAGGAAATAAAAATTAAATAAATAAAAAAAAGAGGCCAGTTGTGAGAGAAGGCACAAAATGTGACTGCAAAATCGACTGGTTGTGGGTTTAATCCCCACTTGAGTAAATGAAATATTTATATAAATTTATATTTTCATTTCTTCGCTCTGGTGTCGACACAAAGCACGGCGTTGAGTTCCGCCACTCAACACACATTGCCTCCAGATTTCGGCGGAAAGTCAGAAATGGAATACCTTAACACTAGGTTCCATCAGCCTTCTCTGCTGAGTGCGGGATGCAGCGTGAGGGAAATAAAAATATTAATTATGTAATTTCTTCGACTGGTAATCGAACCCACAATCTCTCGCGTTTACAGTCGCACGCTTGTGCCCCTGTGCCACGGCTGACTTTCGCTCTGATGCCATATCTACTCTACCAGGTATCACTCCTTAAGACTTCTCTTTTCTCTGGATAAAATATATGTATATTTAAAAAAAAAGGGAGAGCTAAATCTTAGATGCTGGATAAGCATTTTCTTCTTTTCTCCTCCTCTTCCTCGAAGAATATTATTCCGACATCCCACTCATATAAACCTCCTATTTAAGTTTTAAAGCTTAATTTGTGGCATAAGTAAAGATAAGAGCGAGGTGAAACCTGTATCTCGGTCGTAATTCTGATATATATCTGAATTTCTTGCGTTTTTTTAATAATTTATTTAATTTTTATATTTATGAGGCCGTTGTGGCGCAGGAATACAAGCATACAATGTGTGTATAACGCGACGGTTGTGGGTTCGATTCCCACTCGAGGATATGAATCATTATTTATTAATAGTTTAATTTCTTCGCTCTGGCAACAAGGCAAAAAGCCCGGCGTTAGGTTCCGGCACTCACCACGCAACGCCACAAAAATTCTGGCGGAAAGTGGGGAATGTAGTGTATTAACACTAGTTGCCCTCTGCCTACCCTGCTGTGTGAGAAATACAGCGTGAAGCTGATATTTTTTTTTATTTACTGTAGTTATCTTTAAACAATCCTCAGCAAATATCGTAATTTTAAAATAAATTGTATAAGTTTTAATAAATTGTTGAACAAATATGATATTATAGTAAATGTTGTACTTAATAGACATTATTAGAAGAGAAAGAAGAATTTACATATTATGAATGAAATAAAATTGGTTTAGTTTAAATATCTTTTTTCATTATTAACCATATTATTTCTAGAAAGTTTTTCGCGAAAGCGCGACGTTGAGTTTCGCCACTTAACACACATTACCTCCAGAACTCGGCGAGCAGTAGTGTCTAAATGGGAACGGAGTATATTAACACTAGGTTCCCAAGTTCCCGGTTGTGTGCGGGATACAGTGAAGTTAAAAAAAATTAAAGCCCAACCATCCTCACATCCTTTACCATACTCAAATAGAGAAAGCTATAATAGTGTCTTATGAATACAGGTAACTAAATTTTATGAAGACTATTTATTTATAGTTTCATTC
>JAATLQ010017443.1:0-24511 GCA_013421005.1 Heliconius erato x Heliconius himera | reverse complement strand
ATATATATATATATATATATATATATATATATATATATATATATATATATATATATATATATATATATATATATATATATAATTATTCAACTTAGTTCATTTAAGAAGGTAGGTTAGAAGAGATAGAGAGCCGGTAACAGTTTTTCAACTAGTTAAATCTATAACATTTTAATAAAATATATTTTGTTTAAAACAGCTTCACGCTGGATTAGAAAGAACCAGGTGTTAAGAAATTTTGCACCTTGTTTTGGAGACATTGGGACCGCAACAAGAAATTGTATGCATTTCGAGACTTTATTTTGTAACGTAAGTGAAAAAAAGCGAAAAAGCGAGTGGAAATCGAACTCACAAACACGACGACCTCATATCTTGAGAATGGGCGATATAGTTGAACTTGTAATCATTTTCTTAATTCGAAAAATGAAACTCTTTCATAGTTTCACGTTATACTAGAGAAATGTTATTAATTTAATTATAACATTTATATTATAAAACTTATGAAAAATAGAGTTATTGGTTTTTTTTTTTCATACACATATCCTCAAAGGTACCCAAATATCCAGCGTAGCCTATACTATACTACAAAAAGAAGTACGTGACGTTTCCCTCGTTACATAGTTTTTAAGTAAGCTTAATTTTGTTTTAGCGTCACGCTCCATCCCATACATAGCAGAGTAGGCAGAGGGAACCTAATGTTAAGACACCGTCCCCACCTTCAGCCGAATTCTAAACATTCTGGCATTACGTGGTAAGTTTCCTTCGATACTAAAGCGAAGAAATGAAAGTATTATATACATCATTTCCTCGAGTGGGAATCGAAGTCACAACCCGTCGCGTTTACAGTCACCCTGCGTGCCCCTGCGCCACTGCTGACCTCTAAACAAACTTAATATGTAAATTAATTTAAAAACAATCAAAATGACAAACTAAAGATAACTAAAGTCAGACATACACAAACTAATCTAACAGCTAACATATCGAATCATGTTTTATTAAAAGGTATTTTGTTGAAATATGCATTATGTCCGAGGGGGTGGGTGGGGGGTGTGGAGGGGTGGGGGAGCGTGGTTAGTCGATCGTCAATTAATATTAACTTGGAATCTGTGGGATTCCGCGCCGCTGTCCGAATTTTATAGCGGCGGGCGCCACCCAAGCCGTGGGACAAAGTAGGCTGTGGAGTAGATTTTATTTGATGTTTTTCTTTAAATAAGGTGAAGGTATTCTAAATTTATGACTGTATCCAAATTATTACATTAAAAATATATTTTTTTATGAGATATTTATATCACAAAATGTATTTTATTATACAAAGTTCGAACTATATTTAGTAAAAGAGATACCTACTTCATTTTATTTTTCAGCTTCACGCTGTATCCCGCAGACAACAGGGTAGGCAGAGGGAACCTAGTGTTAAAACACTCCATTCCCCATTTTCTGCCGAATTCCAGAGGCATGGCATGTTGAGTGGCAGAACTGACCATAAGTGACTATATGAAGACTACAATGTTTTCAAGAAGAGAGTGTCTTGTTTGGTGGCAAACACCAAACAAGACACTCTCTTCTCCACTTTCCTTCAAATTCTGGAGGCATTGCGTATAAAGTGGCGAAACTCAACGCCGCGTTTTGCCTCGACACGAGAGCGAAGAAATGGAAATATAAAGAATTGCACGTGACAATATTGGTATAAAAATGAGTTTTTTATTGAATTTGCTAAAACTTTAACTATCAATTGGCATTCAGGTAGCTTAGGAAATGTAGGAGAGCATTACAGGAGGAATTTTCGAAGTGATTTTGATTTTGAGGGTGCTATTATTCGTATAATTTAATATAATTCGTCTTTGTAAAATAATTTAGCCTTATCTAAGTTGCCTCTCCACCCCACCCGTGTCCAGAACGCGGCGCCTAGGCCGCAGCGAGCGGCGCGTTGTTCCGACGTGCTCCATTATTTATACGCGACTCTCGACATAACATATAATAACGTACAAACGCACGGCCCTCCTTGTAGTCGATTGCACGATTTTTTTTATATATATGTATATATACGGTATAGCTATAGGGTCTTTTTCGACTTCACGCTGTATCCCACACACGCTATAGTGGGTAGTGGGAACTTAGTGTTGAGGCACTCCGTTCCCCTTTTGCGGTGGAATTCTGGAGGTAATGCGTGTTGACTGGTGGAACTCAATGTCGGGCTTTTTGCCTTCGTGCCAGAGCGAAGCGAAATTAAATGCCTCCAAAATTCGACAGAAAGTGGAGAACGGAGTGTCTTAACACTAGGTTCCCTCTGCCTACCCTACTGTGTGCGGGATACAGCGTGAAGCTAATTTAATTTAATTTATTTTTTTAATTTTCTTTCCTCGATTGGGAATCGAACCCACCGCGTGCCGCGTTTACAGTCACACGCTCATGCCTTTATACCACGAGTAGTCTCAATATCATAACATAATTTAAATACTTATTAGAAAACATATAAAAAAATTACCGTAGCGGGATTTGAACTCGCGTTTCTTGGAAACCGTCCAAGCGCTTTGACCAACTAAGCCATACGTACACTGAAGGTATGGCTCAATTCCCAAGATGCGCGGATTTAAATCACGCTATGTTCAATTTTTTATAAAATTAACAAAAAAAACAATATAACTTTTTAAATATAAAAAGTATTGAAGGCGCAAACAGTATAGTGCCGTTACGTCGGCCCTTAGATTGATCTTATATAAGTATCTACTTAAATATATTTAACTTTACGCTAATATTCACTCAAAAGCATTCCGTAAGCTGCAATTCGTAACTAATATATATCTATTGTATTTTGGATACCGTCAAAGTTACAAAAGATCAATGAAAATGTTACATTTAAATACTTTTACAGTTATAATATATCGAGGACGTCGTAGCGCAGTGGCACAACGGTGTGGACTGCAACGCGACGGTTGTGGGTTCGATCCCCACTCGGAGGAATGAATTTTTATTTATTAATGTTTTCATTTCTTGGCTCTGGCACTAATGCAAAAGCCCAGCGTTGACTTCTACCACTCGATACGCAATTCCTCGAAAAATTCGGCGGAAAGCGGAGAACGGAGTGTCTCAACACTAAGTTCAGTTTTTTTTTTGTTGTCTATAATAAATGTCGCTGCTCATTGAGGTTTGTCTGTAGTGAAAGGAAAATAGAAATACATGTTGCGGCCCTTTTAATAGAGACGCAGAGATGGAAATTAAATTTAATTGTTTATAATTGAATAGTAAGAGTATGTTGATGTCTTATTTTGATCTGGATAAAATGTAGTTGAGATATGGAACTGGTTTGTATTTAGAGGAACTATGACGTGAGATATAAAAAGTAAAACTGGAATACAAAAAAAATTTTTAAAAATACTCTACATAATGACTGATATTTATTACAAGAAATGGCTACTCAAAATCAAGTTTTTTTGTTAATATTCTTATATTTTTAGAAATATTTCGGTTTCAAA
The DNA here is from genome assembly GCA_013421005.1 of Heliconius erato x Heliconius himera. NCBI lineage: Eukaryota > Metazoa > Arthropoda > Insecta > Lepidoptera > Nymphalidae > Heliconius > Heliconius erato x Heliconius himera. The sequence goes on along the minus strand of JAATLQ010017443.1, from coordinate 21,041 downwards.
TGAAGATTTAACACTTTGTAAAATCAATGCAATAAAAATATTCATAATAATAGATGTTTTATTAAGATCCTACTAAATAAATCTTAGATTTCTTAGCAAACTTATGAACTATACAGACTAGACGGAATTTGTACATAGGGCCGTCGTGGCGCAGGGGTACAAGCTTGCGACTGTAAAGTTGACTGTTGTAGGTTTCGATTCTGATTCGAGAGAATGAATTATTATTTATTAATATTTTCATTTTCTTTACCAAGATAAAGCTCGGCGGTTAGCTTAACCACTCAACACAATACCTCAAAAAATCGATGGAAAGTGGGCAACGGAGTGTCTTAACACTAGATACCCTCTGCCTACCCTGCCATGTAATAGAATACAACATGAAGCTGAGTAAAAAGACTGTAAACCGACCCTTACATCAAAACAGGCAAAAATAACCGGAGATACCGTAAACATTTTTTTACATCTACAAAAGGGGTACCGACAAATCATAAACACAAACATCAAATCTGATTAACAATTCTTTTTTCTAACCAAAGATCACTTACAATCTACTACCGACAGAAGATACTATGAAACCGATCTCTAATAAGTATAAAAAAAATCTTTTTTTTTTAATTTGGTTGTATGTTCGTAGATCCCATGTCACAATCGTGTTTATACCAGAAACAATGTAATGTGATCTTAGAAGAGGTCTTTCATAATGTAATATTCAGTCGCGCGTGCGACAGCCTTGGCGGTAAAAAAGAAAGGGAGCTAATTAAAAAGGTAACATTCCAAATTCAAATGCCTGTCAATAATTGAAATCGATAACTTTTTAATGGATGTTTTTATTATTAGACGTAGGACGTGATATGTGAAGCCGGTGGATTAAAAAAATAAATGGAAACACAGAATGAGATTGTGTTTTTTTTTATTTTAAATTTAAAAAAATATTTTGGTTTTTTTGCTGAAGAAATGTTTAAATTATAATTAAGAAATGTAAATAAGTACAACGTAGGCTGATCTGAAAACGCCTTACACTATCAACCAGTTCAATAACTAGGTCTTAATTTTTTAATAATGTTTCGTGTCTATTTGTGGATATTAATACTTTACGGAAAAAGTTGAAGGCTAATAAATATAAACGAAAAAAAAATTGAGATTTAAATTCTTCACACTATATATATACGCTTAATTTGAAGTAATGTATTCTACTCAATTTATAAACGTTATAATAGTAGATATGTACGTTCAGAGTACTGAAGTTACGACGGTACTGACAATTTTAAAATTTAAAATTACCTTTCCTTTTACAATATCTTCTCTTAATTTTTTAGCTTATTTATATTAGAAGTCAAAATGATCTCTTACAGAATTAGAGAAATAGTATATAGTTACTCTGGTGTCTAGGTTAAGCTGTGTGCGGAAAACAGCGTGAAGCTGATTTCTTTGATTTTATATAGTTATTCAAAATCGCCTTGTTTCTTACAAAAAAATCTTATCATATACAATCTATTCAAATATATCTTTGCCTGTCAAACTATCACAGCATAATCTCTGCATCCACCAATAGTAGCAAGGCGTGTGAAGAACACAAGCTAGGTGTTAAATTTAACACCATTTAAATCAATCAAAAATGCACCTTATACAAATAAAATAAAGTATTATTTGAAACAGCAACTTTAATACAATAGAACAGAAATACCGTTCAATATTAAACTGTAACGCGAAGTGGTAGAGTCGTATGATCTTTTCCAGTATCTGGAATTAAAGGCGTCAATTTTCACACCTAAAAGCTACAAGCAAATTTGAGTTCTATAACAGTGTATTAGAGTGTATTTTATGTTATTTTGTGATATCATTGTAAGTTCTTTTGGTGTTCGTACAGAAAGGTGTCGTATTTCTCGCGTTCGGTGTGAAGGGTCTTCATACTGGCACCTGATTGGTCGTTGTGGCGATAGGTGTTGATTAATAGAGATTGAATTTACTTGTATTGTAGTGTCAGAAACTATCGACCTCCCACTGAAAGAAATGTCTTATAAATATATTTCACCTAAGACTATTCGAAGCAAGCAATGTCGGTTTTTTAATAAAAATAAACAAATAATTATAAATTATATATAAATCTAAAAAATAATTAAACAAAAACTGGAAATAATAAATATATTTCTTCCCATCTATCAAGATTCAAGTTAATAACCTATTAACCTAAAATACATTACTAAATATGGTATAAAATATCAATAGTTTCTTCCATTGAATCCCTGTGACTCCTCGCTATAAGTCAGACGGGGGGAACGGGGAGGATTCGGAGGTAATCGCCTTACTGGACCTCAGTGGCTACGTCGTTTGTGGCTACAATTAATGGGTAGTCTATCTTCTTAATACATATGTTGAATGCGGGATCAATAAATTCCTATACTTAAGTATTCAATTCTTCGCTCTGGTAACGAGACAAAGGCGCGGCGTTGAGTTCCGCCACTCAACACGCAATGCCTCCATAACTCGGCGGATAGTGGGGAACGGAGTCTTAACACTAGGTTCCCTCTGTCTGCCGTGCTGTGTGCGGGATACAGCGTGAAGCTGATTTTTTAAAGTATTCATTTTCAGTTAATATTTGCTTTGATAATTAGTAGACACGTAGTAGAGTAAAGTCAGTTTAGTTTGACAGTCAAAGTGAGATATTATAAGATTTTATGAACCATACTAAAACTTTTCGAAGAAGCCACTGCATTTGAAATTTATAGTTTGCATCTTTAGACGGCAAAAATATTTTAAGATATAAAAAATATAAAATGGTATTTAAATAAAAATAAAAAAACAATAAAAAAAAACAGAGCTTCCTCTTTTTTGTTTAGACCTAACATACATATCTTTAATATAATAATTTTTAAAATGATAACAATCGATATCTATTATCATTAAATAATTAATAAAAACAAAATTTATATCCTTATATAAATTGGTCATTATGAAAATAAGTACATATTAAAAATAGTCTACGTTTCTTAGACTGTAAATAATATCTATAGGCTGTGGGTTCGATCCCCACTCGACGAAATGAAATATTTAATATTTTCATTTCTTGGCTCAGTTGTTGAGGCGTCTAGAACTCGAAAAACGGAGAACGGAGTGTTTTAACACTAGATTTCATGTTCACGCTGTGAAATAATGGGCTAAATCTTATAACTAAAGTCCATATTAAATGATTGCTCCAGGAAGTACCAATATACAGTATAGGCGAGGGCTGAATTACATGGGGTGTAATCGCCAACCTGGACTTTATAGTGTACTTAAAGTTTTCTCTCCTCTTCAGCCTCTTCATAAAAGCACGGTTTTCGTTGGTTTGTTTTGCTATAATCGTTGAAATAAGTTGACTAATATAACCTTTTTTTTAGGTTTCCACTGTGTTTCGCACATAGCAGTGTAGGTGGAGAGAACCTGGGAATACAGTGTTAAGACACTCCGTTTCTATTAAAATACTTCCGTTTCTAACTTCCGACGACGTAATATTTAGATGGCTTGGCAATCAAACTTGAAAAGAAAGAAAAATATTAAAAGATAATCAAAAGAAATCCAGATAATCCAAAAAAAAATAGAAAGAAAACAAAGAAATCTCTATACATAATACATTCCCACAAAACGCTGACGCAAAACACCAAAATCCTCAAAAATATTATACTTCTCAGTTGCACATAAAAGTGGATATCGTAAAATCCGTTGGAAGCTGCTTGGGACGGCGCAATAATAAATACAGTATACTATAGTTATAGTACACTATAGTTACAGAATAAGGCACCCAGGGGTGATTTTGGGGAACCATTTCACGGGGCACGAGATAAATGGAAGATGTTGGGAAGAAATTGGAGGCTGTTCGAGTGAATATTCTGGACAAATTATGTGATTTATATTAATTTAGGTAATAATATTAAAAATGTTATATCGGTTATGTTTTATTAGATCTAATTGAGTTGATTTTATTATGTGATTTTAAAAAGTAGTTTTTTATTATTTTAATTTTTGATGGAACTGAAAACTGAGGCCAGCCATGGTGCACAAACTGTGACTTTCATTTCTACACTGTGGTGTTGTGGTAAAGCGCGGCGTTGAGCTCCGCCACTCAACTCTCAATGCCTCTAGATTTCGGCGGAAAATGGGAAACGTATTGTCTTAACCTCAGATACAGCGTGTGGCTATTAAAAATGAATTTTAAAGTTACTTTATAAATGATAAAACTCGTTAAAAGATGGGCTTATTCGAGACATATGTAGGTACTTATGATTACAGTATTTATTTAAAAAAAATGATTTATTGCTTAAATCGAATTTGCTTAAATCAAATAAAAAAGATTCTGAACAAAGGTAATGAGATAGAACTGGAAATAAATTTAATTTTTTTATTCTAGTTCAAGACATTATAAGAAATGACCAAAAAAAAAAACATTTCATGAAATATCAAAAATATTTTTTTCATAGTATTTCACGTAATTTCATATATAATTTAAAATGTCCAAAGCAACTTCGGTCGCTACGTGTACAATCGCGTACAAACCACAAACGCGGTGGAATGTGGGGTAGCCACCCTCTGTGACGTCCTGTCACTGACAAATGGTCCGGAGGAGCCGACCCGAACACCCTCTTGAGTTTCGCAGTGTAGTGACGCTACGATATCTATTTAAATATGTTATATGTTTTATATTTTAAGGTATTTTTTTTAAATAGTGTTAAATGTGTAAGTTCAGGCTTTATTGGTGGCGGGTGTGGGTTCGATTCCCATTCGCGTACCTCGTTTTGGAGATAGGACAAAACGCAGGGTAAAGATCCTCTGTTTAACTGTCAATGTCTTGATAATTGGGCAGAAATGGGAAGTATCTTAGTAGTTCAAGTATCTTAACTTGCCTTTTAAATGCAAGACGATGCTGTGCAAAATATACCATTAGAAAAAAATGAAAATTATGAAGAATCCTTTTTAAGCATTCCGTATTCTTCATATCTATCATGAAACTTATGTACAAAACTTTGACAATGAAATAAGAAACAGAATTCTATTAATAATGTCTTTGATTTTCTTAGTACACATTTTTAATGAATCTCTTTAACCTGATCATAGATCATACATACGCGATATTTTGAATTGTTCAACGAATTCGTTGTCGTCGCGGTTGAAATTATATTAATTTTAACGAATTCATTTATTATTTTCCAAAAAAGTACAATTTTAAATATATTTATCCATTTCAAGAGTTTCATTTAAAATAGAAATTAAAAGAAAAAAAAATATTTAATAGTTTGATTTCAAATATTTTAATAAAATAACAATAAGCCTAGATTAAACAATTTAAAATCCATATCACAGTCCAACTTACTTAATACCAAACACCTAATCACACATTAAAAAAAACACGAAAAATACACAAAAAAACCACGTACATACAAATAAAATATAAAAAAAATCCCTCTGTAACACAGCCACTGTGCGCCAAGTCGGGAGGGTGCTATAATTTCATAGGACGGGCGTCGGTCGCTTATCTCGGGCGCTGGCTGCAGGCGCCGCTAACATCGCCTCGGGAACCCACCCCCACCCCCACTCCCACCTCCAACCACCCGGTACGGATATTGGAAATTTCGATATAGACCACATACTTTAGCTTCGGATCTATCTAAGGTTTTTATCACTAACGTTTTTGTGTGACTAGTGACCTTTTGATATATCTTTTGTATGTATGTAAGTATATAGAAAACTGAAATATTGGGTGGTATTGGAGAATTACAAAAAAAATGTATATACTTGTTATTTTTTTTTTCAAGTGGTATTTATGTTGGGTTGTTGGCCGTCGTGACCCATGATCACAAGGATGTGACTTTAACTTGACGGACTTTTAAAGAGAGTATGGGTTAGATCCCCATTCGAGGGACTGACTTGATGTTAATAAATATTTTTATCTCTTCGCTTCCGGCCGGTCGTGGAGCAGCGGCACGAGGTGACTGTAAAACCGACTGGTTGTGGGTGCGATCCCCACTCGAGGAGATAAAATATTTACTTAAATTTATATTTCCATTTCTTCGCCCTGGTGTCGAGGTTAAGCGCGGCGTTGAGTTCTGCCACTCAACACGCAATGCCTCCAGAATTCAGAAGAAAGTGGGGAACGGGAGTGTCTTAACACCGGATTCCCTCTGCCTACCCTGCTGTGTGCGGGATACAGCGTGAAGCTGATTTAATTTTATCTCTTCGCTTTGGCACCAAGGCAAAATCCGGCGTTTAGTTCTACCACTCAACACGCAATGCCTCGAAAAATTCGGCCGAAAGTGGGGAATGTGCTGTCTTAACATTAGGTTCCCTCTACCTGCTCTGCGAAAAAAATATTTTTAATAAAAACATTAATTAAAAATTGAACTGTAAAATAGATTTAACCTTTGTTAAAACTTGTATGGGATCTATATGTATATAGAATAAGTATAACCGGGATATTATACTTATAGATCCCATACAAGACTTGAGCCCTACATGACTGCTGATAGTTTCATGATCAGCATCATAAATATTCATTTACGTAAAGCGACAGATAATGAAGTCACTTTCAAGAATTGTCAGCGAAAAACTACTATTTTATGCCATTAAAACTAAACGATAGAGATAGGGGAGGCCAGTTGGCCTGTGCCCATCCCAGAATAGACTTGTGCCCACTTTAGAATTTTTTTTAAAAAATAATCCTCAAAATAAAAAAAAGAACTTTATATGAACGTATCTGTTCGAAATTGAAGTCCGGGCTTCCTTGTGAAATATTTCGAGTAGTGCCCATTTATATCGTCTACATTACTTATTAAGCTAGAAGGTTCACAGCCTGTACCACTCACATTTTACAATTTTTTATTTGATTTGACTTTACCAATGTGATTAAAATAATACAATATATAAGGTGACATGAGGCTGTTGTACAGGGGCACAAGCGAGCACGTCTGTAAAATGTTGTGGATTCGACACCCACTCGAGGGAATTAAATATTTAATATTATCACTTCGTCGTTCGTTGAGTTCCGCCACTTCACATGCAACAGACTGTCCTAATATAAAACAAGATTATCTTTTATTTTTTAAGCACTCAACATTACTATGCTTTATTTATAAAACTGTTCCGTTACAAAGTGCCAGACAAAGCATAGCCAAAATTACACGGCGTAGAACGCTGAAAACTGTCATGTAGATTCTTTAGGAGTTCTAGTCACTGAAAAAGTATTTCTTGAAATTTTCACTTTTTATAGTTACCCAAACGAAATCGTGGGCTAGGCCAGGCCTATGCTATAAAAATATTTCATATAAATAGAAAAAAAACCTTTCAGAGAAATATAAAAAAACATATCTTATTAAACAAACAAAATACTAGAAGGGTTACTTTCAGAGTCCACAATAAGAAAATAGTCAAAAATTAATGAGTTCAGTACGCGAGCACCCTTACACCCTGCGCGAGACATTGAGTAATGTCGCAACACATTACAAGATATATCTATATAGAATACCAACCCCCAACAGCAAGAAACCAACCCCCATACAATTTAGATCTATATCTATATATAGTCTATACCCTTGTTAGATGAACAGAGACAATATTTTGCTATTGTGAAAGAAAAACAATGGGAAAATTAATTATATTAACATTTTTATTTTTTTATGGTTGCACAGTGGAATAGCTTGTGAATGTAAACACGACGGTTGTGGGTGCGATTTTCAATCAGGAGAATAAATTATTAAATGTTTTCATTTCATGGTTCTGGTAACAAGACAAATCGCAGCGTTGAGTACCGCCATTCAACGCGCAATGTCTCTAAAATTCAGTGGAAAGTGGGAAGTGGGAGCGCAGTGTTTTAACATTTCCCTCAGTTTCTTCTACCTTACTATATGCAAAAATAAATATGTAAATATTCAGTACTAGGAATTCAGGTTCCCAATACGAGGGATTAGTGTTAAAAGCTTTATAAAAATCCAATAAATGTAAGAGTTCTACCCACGAATCCATATAAAACCTATGAGGGAGTGAAATGTAGGTGATAAAATATTTATAGTTTTTATTAAATTAAATGTATTTGAAAATTATTTTTTTTGTGTCACATAAAGTACGTACCTAATTAAAAAAAAATCAAACATTTTATAAGTCCAATATAAAAAAAATGTCTTAACACTGTATAATATCTATATCAATTTCATTTTCTATTTTATTTTCTTTGTAAGGCAAAACACGGCGTTGAACTCCATCGCTCAATATCCAGTATATTATAATCAGGCTCCCCATACGAGGGATTAGTCCTAAAAGCTAAAAAAATCCAATTAATGTAGGAGACAACGATAAACAGATACACTGAGTTCTATTTAATAAGCTTTACAAGGATAATGCTATTTAAAACACTTTAAATACCACAATGTATGTACAAAGTTGCATAAAAAAATGTTGCAAATAGGTAAAAAAGTATATTTTTTTATTATTTTATGTTGCCATTTCTATTTAATATCTTCTATGATATTCTTCTTCTTCAGCTTCACGCTGTATTCCGCACACAGCAGGTCGGGCAGAGGGAGCCTAGTGTTAAGACACTCCGTTCCCAATTTTTCGCCGATTTATCGAGGCATTTTGAGCAGCGGATCTCAACGGCGTGCTTTGTCTTGTTACCAGAACGAGGAAATGAAAATATTAATATGTAATAATTCACTGTATTTGCTGATAACTTAAAGTACCATTTTTGTCTAATGTCTTCTACAATATGTATGTATGTATCTTTTTTTCAATATTCAATCCCCTGTCTAGAATTAATATAATTATGATATTTTCATTTCGACGCTCTAGTATTTAAAAAACGGTGTTAAGTTCCGCCAATGAATACACATCTCGAAAACTGGGAGGAATGTTTTAAACGAAGTGTCATAACACTACGTATCTTCTGTCTTTCCTGCTACATGCTTCCCCATATACAGCGTGAAACCAAAAAGAAAAACAATAATAAAAATATTATATACATAAATTTTTACCATTCCTTTTATTTATCCACTACTTACATCAGAAAATGTGTCCACATGGAGTTCCATAACATCAGAAAACGCTGATGCCATCCGGACCTTCATAAAACCCGAGTCTAGTCGGAGCATAAAAATACAGATAAATAAAAATATAAAATGAAATATGAAATGAAAGTGGCGCGGTAAGAAACTCGCGATCCTTTTCGATGTGTCTGTATTTGAACAGATAATCTATGGGGACGCTGTTGGTACTAAAAATATTAATTTGAAAGTATGAAAAGAAATATTATTATAAGTACAGGGGGAATCTAGTATTGAAATATTCTATGCCTCGCTTTCCGCCCAATTATAGAGGTGTTATGTTAAAGAAATATTATATTTATATTATTAAGGAATTAAACTACTAAAATCATATATTATTATTAACAAACTTATCTTTTTAATATAGAAAACTAATTAACATAATATGAAATTAACATGGCATTTTTTCAACCTGTATCCCACATGTAGCAGAATAGGCAGAGGAAGTAGTGCTAAGACACTCCACTCTCACTTTCCGCCTAACCCTGGCACTATTGCGTGTTGAGTTACGTCACTCAATACCGCGTTTTCTCTCAACACCAGAGCGAAGAAATGAAAAATATTAAAGATTTAATTTATTTTATAACTAAATATTTAACTATTCCAGGTTATTTGCTATCCCAGCGTATAGTACAGTGCCCGTAACAACCTAAAGGCGCCATGGGTCAGCGAGCTCTCCCGACGCGTCTGTATGCACGCGCGGGCTTACGTCACGTTACTACCTACTGGTGCAAGTACAAAGGAGTGTTTAGAATTATTGTGATACATTTTTTTTTTGAGGCCAGTCGTGGCGCGGGGGCACAAGCGTGTGCCTGCAAAGGTTGTTAGATCGATTTCCATTCAAGGAAATGAATATTTAATATTTTCTTTTCTTCCTTCTGGCATCTAAACGGAGTTGAGTTCCACCGCTAATTAAGATACCTGTTCAAAGTAAAAAACCAAAGTAAAGATAAAAGATATTAATAACTATGAATACACTAACAATCACTTAAGATTTAAAAAAAAAACAAACAAAGGATGCATGGACCAAAATGCTTTTTTTTGCTTCACGCTGTTTTCCGTACATATTAGTATAGGCATAGGGAACCTGGGAACCTAGTATCAAGAGAATCCGTCCCCATTAAGCCACTTTAGTTTCCCACTTTCCGCCGAATTTTTGTTGAATGTAAATATTTTTTATTAAGTCAGTCAATGCCATATCTGATTTTTACTCTATGACACGTAACGTGTCGTGAGCGTCGTGACGGTACGGAGGGTGGTCAGTACAAAGACGAGGCGACGCGCACTCTGAATTCTATATCACCTACCCGCTTTATATTTGAATATGATTTTTATATAGAATATATATTTTATTATTCTATTTTAATATATATTTTATTTTTCTCTATGTATTTAGTATCTTAGCTAAGTTAAACTGAAAATATACTTTATAATTTATATAATTTAAGCCTCGTTGAGAATATTTGCATTGCTAAATAAAATTATGTGGGGAACTGTTTCTTTTTTTTTTTCTTTCTTTTTTTTTATTTCAGTTCTTAAGAAATTTAAGTTAATTGTGAGACAAAAAAAAATATAAACTACGAAAATTCTAAACTAAACTAAAAAAAAATTTAACAAAATTAGCTTCACGCTGTATCTCTAGCGGGATAGTCTGAGAGGACGGAGCGCCAAACGCTACGGTCTTTGCATACCTCTTTCACCCCGTCCACTGTCGTCAACCTCTTCATACATGCTCTTCAGTAGGTCCTCATGCTTGTTACGTAACCTCCAGTTTCTTTAATTCTCTGTTTTTGAAGGTTAAACGAGTCCCCCTACCTCTCTTACTTTTCCAAAATCTTTCTCCACTTTCCGTTTTTATTCCATCATACATTTTTCTCCACTTTTCCATCATAAATCTTTTTTGGCATTTTTTCATCACTCCTTCGTTCGACGTGCCCAAACACGCTGAAACACACAAACCCTAAAAAATAATTGCTTAAAATATCTCTATAATATAGAGACAGGTTCTTATTTGTAAATGTAAAATAAATAAGTAGCTTTTTAATTGCGGCTTCTCCTCGTGGTGCTACATTCTAATTGTCAGAAGTAATTCTGACCGCAGGTACAGTGAGTTACTTTCTCGATAAATGAATTATTAATATTTTTTTTTATAAAAACAAATAAAACGTGCATGGACCAACACGCTTTTATTTTGCTTCACACTGTATATATTAAAGTAGTCATAGGAAACCTGGGAACCTAATATGAAGAGACTCCGTCCCCATTTAGGCAATTCCATTTCCCACTTTCCGCCGAATTTTGGAACCATAATTCCTGAGATTAGCGCGTTCAACATAACATACTTCTACTTAATAATATCAATATAGATACCTAATAGAGATTCTAAAAAAAATTAAATCAGCTTCACGCTGTATCCCGCACACAGCAGGGTAGGCAGAGGAAACCTAGTGTTAAGACACACCGTTCCCCACTTTCTGCCGAATTCTGGAGGCATTGCGTGTTGAGGGGCAGAACTCAACGCCGCGGTTAACATATAGAGATAGAGATTCTAAGCCTATATAAATTCCGTAATAGTCTCAAACTTCCGATATTTATATCGAAACTTTGGGCAGTCCACAGAAGTCGAACTCTCCAACCAAAACATTAACTCCTTAAGGAGGTGGGTAATTAAGAGGGTTGGATAACAGCTTTACTGTGGCAAATAAATATGTAAGTACCTTCCCTGCTCTACCAAAATAAATTATAACTAAATTGATTGATTAAATACTAATGGTTTTTAAATTTAATTGTATTAAAATCAACTTCACGCGTATCCCGCACACAGTAGAGTAATGTTAAGACACTCCGTTCCCCACTTAATGCCGCGCTTTGTTCTGATACCAGAGCGAAGAAAGAAAAATATAAATGTAAATAAATATTTAATACTTATTTAGAAAACGTATAAAAATTTGAATTTCCTGGTCGGTTTCCAGGAGGCGCGGGTTCGAGTCCCGCTGCGTTCAAATTTTTATACGTTTTCTAAATAAGTATTTTTCTTTCCTAAGTGTGGAATAACACTTTAAAAATGTTTAAAAATATTTAATAGTCAGGATCGAACCCACAACCAGTCGATTTTGCAGTCACACTTTGTGCCTCTGCGCCAAGACTGGCTCAAATAAAATGTATCTAGAATAACAAAAAAGAACTAAATATTTAAAACCAATAAGACCAGTCATAGCGCAGGGGTAGTGTGTGACTGTAAATGTGACAGATTGTGGGTACGATTCTCACTCGAGAAATATAAATATTTTCATACTCGAAATAGTTTCATTTCTTCGCTCTAGTGTCAAGGCTTGAGTTTAGCCACTGAACACCTGTATTGCATTCTTTCAGAATTCGGTGGAAAGTGTCCAGCGGAGTGTCTCAGCTCTAGGTTCCCTCTGCCTACCCTGCTACATGCGAGATACAGCGTGAAACTAAAAATAAAGTCTAAAAATATAAACAAAACGAATTCCCGACGAACAGCTAACGAACCACAGTAGCAGCACTTAAAAACTTTCTCGTCCGGCCATTGTAGGGGAGAAGATGGTAATGACATTGAACATGGAGACCATTCTAAGGGTGTCTACTGCTCAAAAATAATATATTTTTTTTACTTTTAAGAGGTTTGTATTTTTGTAAATTAAATTTAAGAACTGGATTTGATTAATATTGCTTTATTTTTAACCAGTGACGGTTATGGGTTCGATTCCCAGTCGTTTTATGAAATATTTAATGTTTTCGTTCCCTCGCTCTGGTAACAAGGCAAAGCGCGACGTTGAGTTTCACTAATCAACATGCCAGAATTCCGCGGAAAGTGGGGAACGGAAGTGTATCAATGAGAATGGAGTGTTTTTACACTAGGTTCCCAAGTTGCTCACGCCTATCCTGATGTGTGCAGGACACAACGCGAAGCTAAAAAAAGAATCTATCTATTTTTGTAAATCGTTTACAGTTTAGCTTGCTACAAAGTTCAAAATTTTTTTTAAGCAAGAGTTCCATGACTAGATTAAAATATCAAAGATGCATGATCTAAGTTAATTTAAATAAGTTATTTCAGTATTTACATTAAATATTTTAGCTTCACTTAAAGTAACTGAACCTAGTATTAAGACGTTTCCGTTCCCCACTCTTCGCCGAATTTTGGAGGTATGGCGAGTGGAGTTGCGGAACTCAACGTCGCGTTCTGGTCGTCGCTTTGCCTCGACGAAGTCTAATATTATTTATTTTATTTCTTCGTGTGGGTATCGAACCCGCAAACGTCGCGTTACAGCCACACACACCTGCGCCACGACTGTCCTCAAATCAGTTTTTTGTTTTCAAAATCTATTCACAAGATTTGTTAACTTATCTTAATCATTTATAAATTTGCATACAATAACTACATGTAGAGTTGACAGCCATTATTAAAGTCAAAGAATAATTCTGAAAATTAATAACCCAATAAATAATAATAAATATATGGTCATATAAATACTATAAACATATTTTATGTAAGCCGAAAGTGGTGAGGAACAAAAGATATCTTCTATTTGCCTTCCTTTCCTCGCGCAGTAAACTTTGATTATCGGTATGTAAGATTGGAAGAAGCTTATGAAAATTAATTAGATTAATTCGTGTTTTTTCTTCAGGTTCACGCTGTATCCCGTATGTAGCATGGTAGGCAGAGGGAACGTTCAGGCACCCCGTTCTCCACTTTTCGCTGATTTTTTAAAGCGGAATTGAGCGCTTTTGCCTTAGTACAAGAGCGAAGAAATGAAAGTACTCATAAAAAATATTTCATTCTCCCGAGTGGGAATCGAACCCACAACCATTGCATGTCAGTCACAAGCTAGCGCCTTTTATGTTATTAACAAAATTTAGTTAAGATAGATGTTTAAGGCCGTATAACTGTAATTGCGACATTTGTAGGATTCCCACTCAACGAGACATAGAGCGGTGTTGTTTTCCACCTCTCCAAACATAACGTTTCGGATATTGAACGGAAAGTGGGGTAAGGTGTTTGCGTAACTGTAGGGTTTATATTTCATTAGAGTTTTCACTTTGATTAATTTAGACAACAAAACATTATCGTTATCAATTTTTAGTATCGAAAATTAACTTTTTATATTTATAAATAAAACGTAGAGATTGGGCACTAAGTTCTTCACCCTATAAAATAAATAAAAAAAACACCAATATAAAAATCCTCTGCCACACAAATGTGACATGTTTTCCCGCCTTCCTTAACTACAGTCAGTTAGTATAAATCGCTTTATCTCCTCACCTTCACTCCACCCGTTGCCCTCACTTCCCCCCTTTAAGATGAATCGTTACGTTTTCACTCTACACGAACTAGAAAATGGTTTATTTGGAATATCTAACAATACCTTTGTTGCTTATTTATATGATTTATATGAAATAAATATAATTATATTGCTTCGTAAACTGAACGTCAACACGACGGTTGTGGGTTCGATGCCTGAAATTATTTTATTACACTGTGATGAGTTCCACCACTTAAAACGCAAATTCTGAAATTGATTCTGAAGTGGAGAACAGAGTGTAATACTAAGTTTCGTGAAGATAATAAAAACCAATTGTTTAAGATAAAACAAATTTGGAAGTAAAACGACCTATTAAGATCTAAACACCTAAATCTTTTTTTTTTTCAATCTTTAACCTAAAAACATTGACAAAGATTGATCCAATGTTCCAATAAAAATGAATAAGACGAAATATGAATAAACATTTCTTACAAATATAATGCTATAAAAATTAATGTATAAATAAACTTTAACTTTTTGGTGTGAGGCCGTCGTGTCGCAATGGCACAAGCGTGTAAATTAACGCAAAGGTTGTAGGTTCGATTCCCACTCGGAGAAATAAATTAGTATTTGTTAATATTTTAATTTCTTCGCTCTGATACCAAGGCAAAAAGCGCAGCGATCATTTGAGTACCGCCATTAAACACTAAAAAAAATCAAATCAAATCAGCTTCACGCTGTATCCCGCACACAGCAAGGTAGGAAGAGGGAATCTAGTGTTAAGACACTCCGTTCCCCACTTTCTGCCGAATTCTGGAGGCACTGCGTGTTGAGTGGCAGAACTCAACGCCACGCTTAGCCTCGACACCAGAGCGAAGAAATGGAAATATAAATTTAAGTAAATATTTCATTTCCTCGAGTGGGAATCAAACCCACAACCAGCGGGTTTTACAGTACTTCGTGCCGCTGCGCCACGACTGGCCTCATTAAACATCCGGATCCGGCCGGATTGAGATCCGGTTGAAAAAAAAAAACAGGTTGAAAGTGGTGGAGTGTCTAAGCACTAAGTTGCCTCCGCCTACTAAAAAAAATTTTTCTGTATATAATTTACAATTTACTACAACGATTGCACCTAAAAACGCAGATTTTATATGAAAAAAAACTATCTTTTCTTCATACAAATTTCTACTTTCAGCTTTCTCATCGGCACTCAAGCTGAAAGTAGCCTATACCCGGACGAGGCAAACATAGCGACTATTTTCCAAACAATTTCTTTCTCTCACGGGTCAAGAGTGCGTGTTAAAGACGGCTTAAACGTATGTGCCTCTTTCGGAACTGTGACGTCATGACTAACTGTACACAGAGGGTAGTATTGTAGAGCCATCTTGTTGGTTCGTTCTCTATTCGAGGGAATGGCATTTAAATTATTTTCATTTCACCGCTCCAGTAGACATAGCGCGGCGTTTAGCTTCACAATTCACTTTTCAACAGTAAATATCTTGAAAAATAGGCAGAAGGAGGGGAATGGTGTCTCAAAAGTCAGTTTTGAGAAACCATTCCCGTCCCATCCTTCCTCTGCCCACCCCGCTATGCGGCAAAACGCGTGAAAACTTGACTCTTATTTATATTCGTACATAGTATAAAGCAGAATGAAATATTTCAATTTTTTTAACAACCGTTAATATTTTATAAAATTAAATCAAGTCAGCTTCACACTGTATCCCGCACACAGCAGGGTAGGCAGGGAACTTAGTGTTAAGACACTCCGTTCTCTACTTTCCGCCAAATTCTGGGGGCACTACGTGTTGAGTAGCGAAACTCAACGCTGCGCATTGCCTCGACACCGGACAGAAGAAATGAAAATATAAATTTAACAGTCGATTTTACAGTCACATTTTGTGTGCCCCTGCCCTACTTTGATCTCCATATTTTTTTTATTTTTCGTACATATAAAAACTTGTTTAAATGATTGTGATGACCTAAAACAACAATTAAAAATATATATATGTATACTTACTTTCACTATACATTTTTGAAATAGAATACGAGAAATTTACTCGAACATTTTTCTAGTAACCACGTTAACTAAATACAAAAAACAGTATCAATAATAAATAAGTAAAAAATATTTATTTACGAGCGCAGCCTCTACGCACAGTGTGATCTATACACAAAAGGAAGGCTGGAGGCTGCTTCCACTCGCATCAGTAAACACAAATAAGCAGGGACGTTCTTAGCGACACGTTGGTACTTTTGAAATGGAACAAAAGACCTAGAGAATGTTTCGTATAGTAGGTATATGTAGTTTATTATATTTACATATATATCTTTTTCATTTTATCAGCTTCACGCTGTGTCTCACACACAGCAGGGTAGGCAGAGGGAACCTACTGTTAGAACACCCCATTCCCCATTTTCCGCCGAATAAAAAATAAATAAATCAGCTTCACGCTGTATCCCGCATACAGCAGGGTAGGCAGAGGGAACCTAGTATTAAGTCACACCGTTCCCCACTTTCTGCCGAATTCTGGAGGCATTGCGTGTTGAGTGGCAGAGCTCAACGCCGCGCTTAACCTCGACACCAGAGCGAAGAAATGGAAATATAAATTTAAGTAAATATTTCATCTCCTCGAGTGGGGATCGAACCCACAACCAGTCGGTTTTACAGTCACACCTCGTGTCGCTGCGCCACGACTGGTCTCAATTTCCGCCGAATTCTGGATGTATTTCGTGTTAAGTGTATTTCGTGGGGATCGAACCCACAACCGGTCGCGTTTATAGTGCCCCTGCACCACAACTGGGCTCGCTTCAGTTTTATGATATTATTATATAGTAAACCTGAGACAAGGTAAAGCGCGACGTTGTTGTCCGTCACTCAACACGCATTGCCTTGGCGGAAATCACAACGGAACAGAAGTGTCTTAATGGGAACTTACTTTCTTAACGCGGTTCCCAGGTTCCCTTTGTCTACCCTGCTGCCATTTAAAAAAAAAATTAAAATATCTTTATTGGTGGTTTACATACATATTATAAAGCATACATTTAAATTATTAGCTTTCGAAGTTAGCCCAATGCCGTTGTAGTAACACAAAGAGCGGCATTGGGCTATTCAATACTTTTTTAGAAAAAGCGCGGCGTTGAATTCCGCCACTTGACACGCAATGCCGGAATTCGGCGAAAAGTAAGGAGCGATTTCCGTTCCTTACTTATCGCCGTCCTAATGGGACCAAGGTGTCTTAACACTAGATTCTTAAGTTCCCCCTGCCTACCCCTGCTATGTGCGGGATAAAGCGTGAAACTAAAAAAAAAAGAAAACACCTGTTCATTAAAATCCACGTGTTGATTTGAATTTACTCAAGTCGCCCCATACAATAGCATTTTCACCCGACTGCACAGCGCAAAGGAGGGTAATGTGTTTACCATTCACTTCTGTAATTCCGAGTCCAGTCCAAAACTAGTTTCATTTCAAATGACAAATTAATCTGTGGAAAGCTTAGCGTTTTTTTTTTTTTGAATCAATTCGGACGCAACGAGCCGAAGCAAATTCTAGTGACGTCTCGGTAGTTTTGTAAAGACATGTCTACATCGCGTCGGTTGTGTTTAATTTAAACAACAAAAAGGTTGGGCCATTTAAAAAAAAATATAAGTATGTTTCTCATGGCGTATTATTGGTGTTATTTAAGCAAAAATATTGTGGCTTGTATGTTATGTTACTTTTTTTAGCTTCACGCTGTCATAGCAGGGTAGGCAGACGGAACCTGGGAACCTAGTGATAAGTTAACATTGCGTTTCCATTTTCTGTGGAATTCTGGAGATATTGTGTGTTGAGTGGCGGAACTCACGGGTGATGGAATGAAAATGTTATATATTTAATTTCTTCGAGTGGGAATTGAACTCACAAGCTGCCACATTTACAGTTATATGCCTTTTTCCCTGCTATAATTAATAAATTGATTTATTCTAAATATAATGGCATAAATATGCAAATTTATATTCATTTTACATTTTATTACAATGTTTTAAGTTTTAAGCCAGTGGTTGCGTATGGGCACAAAGTGTGACTGTAAAATCGACTGGTTGTGGGTTCGATTCCCACTCGAGGAGACGAGTCAAAACGCCATTAAACATGCAATGCCTCTATTTAAATTTTAAAAAAAATTATAACACAAAGATATCACGTTATATGAAATTTTTTACTCAATCTGAAACTGCCTTAAATAACATATTTATTAGGCAAATTTTTGGACAGTTAGCTTTATACTCAATTTGTAGTCATTTCAGTACGATTCTTGTTTTAATGTTTTTTTCATTACAATTATATTATAAAGTATATATATAAGGTAGTGTACAAATAACTGCAAACGAAAAAAAAATGGCGATGGCCTAAAAAAGTAATTAAATATTATGAAATAATAAACTAAACGTGAATGTAGTTATAATAATTATAAAATGCAGTTATTAGAATAAATATAAAATTTAATGTTATCTTAGAAAATCTACAGAATAACGTAGTTGATATGAAAATTTTATTGTAATGTATAGTGATATACTAAAAAAAAGCTAGTTTGTTTGGTTCTCTCTTCGTTCTATCTCATAAACTATTAGTTCGAATTGATTTCTTTTGGTGTCAGAAAAGCCATTTATCGAAAAACTCTATGAGCTATATATTATTTCATATTTTCATATTTGACATTGTGTACGTCATAGACAAATTGTAACTGTAAAATCGATTGGTTGTGGGTTCGATCCCAACTCGAGGAAATTAAATAATTATTTACATTTATTTTTTCATTTCTTCGCTCTGGTGTCGAGGGAAAGCGCGGTGTTGAGTTCCGCCACTCAACACTAAATGCCTCTAGAACTTGGCCGAAAGTGGGGAACAGAGTGTCTTAATACTACCTAGTATTAATTCCCTCTGCCTACCCTGGTGTATGCGGGATACAGCGTGATTTAATTTAATTTACATTCAAATTATTTTGCTACCAAATCATTACATCACATCACAAATTTAATACATTTTTTTTATATACTATTTCAAAAATAGCAACGGGCCAAACTAAAGCCTAACTTCTCCATGCAACGAGATTAACTTTTTTTATAGTGATGTAGCAAAAAATTGTCTTCGACGAACAAAGAAGCATTTAAGAGACATTTAGTGCAGATTGCCGTCGCCAAATGTCGCATTTTTTTTTGCTAGGATTATACAAATCCTATATCAGAGATAAATACAACGGTTGCGTTCACATTACGTTTCATTAAATGTATGTACGTTCTGCTATTATGGATGGTATTTAGGATATTTTTTTTTTTTAATTTTTCTTTAAATGCGGAGAAGTGCCACTTGGATTACAATTATACAGCCAGTTAAATGTGAATAATGGGTTCATAGTAAAATAAATTTTTGTGTCGTGTCTATTTGTGCATGTTTTTTTTACATATGTATGTAGGTATGTCCTTTTGTTGATATTAAATACAGTCTTTAATTTCGTTTAAAAAGATGGAAAATCTAAATACCTTTTTCTGTTGGGTTTTAAAGCAAAATAAGTATAAGAACGTTGTATTCCATAACGCAAAACTTAGAAGAGTTTAGAGATTTTTTTTTTCTTTTTACTTTCGCACTGTATCATATCGCACTAAATGGCAGAGTGGCAGATGGAATGGGAATCATGCTAAGACTCTCCGTTCCCGCCAAGACACTTCCGTTCCCAATTTTCCGTCGAATTCTGGAGGTATTGCGTGGTTGAGTTGCCTCGTTACCAGAGTGAGGAAATTAAAATATTTAATATTTTATCAATGAAGAGAATCGAATCCGCTACAGGACTCTATTTGATTCTCATTTTCTTGCTCATCTCTAGAAAAGTGTAAACTTCTCAAATGTATATTTTAGAAAAGGGCATTTCTCTCTCCGCTTTTTACTTATAACGTCAACTCACATTAGATACATTTTAGATAGGTATGTGAAAAAAATCATAAAATTAAACAAAGAAAACTACAATAAAATTTCCTAAAACAAAATTTCCAAAACTGTCTTCAACTAAACGAAACGTTCGCTACAAACAAAACTCTAAAACAAAAAAAAAAACACATCTAGCCAAAAATCTTTTCCCAAAACACCGTGTTGAATTAGAAATTTAAAAATATTCGAGCATTAGTTCCACCTTTTTAGGTATTTCTGGACATGTCCAAAACATTTAAAAAGACCACGTCCAAGAATGCTACCAGGACCAGAGGTAGACATTCAAATACGATGTAGCGGGTGCGTTGGCGCCAACATTCCTTTACTTCAAAAAAAAAAAAAAAACGAAAGGACCACGATTTAATTTGCTTTAGATCAATGATAGCGGCCGATTGTAGTCGAAACACGATTTGGGACTGTTCTGACTCTATACGGAGAGTGATGGCTTTGGAGAAATTTTGTTGATACTAATAGAAATAGGTTTGGGTGTTTTTCAATATTTCATATTAATTCATTAAAAATTAGCTTCACGCTGTATCCCGCACACAGCAGGGTAGGCAGAGGGAACCTAGTGTTAAGACACTCCGTTCCCCACTTTCTGCCGAATTCTGGAGGCATTGCGTGTTGAGTGGCAGAACTCAACGCCGCGCTTAACCTCGACACCAGAGCGAAGAAATGGAAATATAAATTTAAGTAAATATTTCATCTCCTCGAGTGGGGATCGAACCCACAACCAGTTGGTTTTGCAGTCACACCTCG
>JAATLQ010017440.1:0-17555 GCA_013421005.1 Heliconius erato x Heliconius himera | reverse complement strand
TATATATATATATATATATATATATATATATATATATATATATATATATATATATATATATATATATACTGTAAAACACGTCAGATATGTATTTTCACGTCTTGTGACTTTGACGATGTATATTATAAAATTCTGAAGAATATGTAGAGATAGGGAACCTGGGAACCTAGTGTTAAGACACTCCTTTCCCATTAAATCATTTTCGTTTCCCAATTTCCACCGAATTCTGGAGGCATTGCGTGTTGAGTGGCAGAACTCAACGCCGTGGTTTTGCCTCGTTACCAGAACGAGAAAATGAAAATATTAAATATAACTTTATTTCTTCGACTGGAAATCAAACCCACAAACTATCGCGTTGCGCGATTTCGGTAGTTGCACGCTTGTGACCACGTGTGTGTGGCCACGACTGGCCTCAAATTATTTTTCAAACATAAAAAATAGGAAACAATTACAAAAAACGTATTGTATATAATATAAAACTTTTATTTGTATAGTTATAAGAATTAAAAACACAACATAAATAAATGCATTTTTATACTTTAATGTCGTAGTTTTCCAGTTACTTTTATGATTTTACTTAAAACTAAATTCAAAATAGGAAATTTATTTTATGTTATAATTATAATAAACTCATATTTCATTTATGTTTACAGATATTTATAGGCTTGTACTTAAATAAAAGCATATAAAAATTATGAAATTAATGTTTTTATATAAAAATAACTACGACATTATATTTTATCAAAATACAAATATGGATTATTTACATTCGTACTTATAAATAATACAGGCTTTAAAATGACTAATGTATAAAAAAACTAAAGCAATTCGTTCCATATTTTCGATGATCTTGTCTAAATAGTCGATAATTTATATTTTTTGCATAAACATACTTTTTGTTTCATAAATATTATGACTTGATTCATAAAAATAATTTTGATATTTGAGCAAATTTAAATTTTTTAAATATTTTTTTTATAAATATTTACTGACTAAAATGTCATTATAAAAAACAAATTTAAATAATTTTAAAATAAGTAATGATGACATTAATTCATCGTATTGTTTTTAAAAATGTATAATTTTAAAAAAACATTAAATTCATTAAATTTATTATTGTCATGATTCATTAAAATCATAATGATTTAAGTATAACATACT
Source organism: Heliconius erato x Heliconius himera (assembly GCA_013421005.1). Taxonomy (NCBI): domain Eukaryota; kingdom Metazoa; phylum Arthropoda; class Insecta; order Lepidoptera; family Nymphalidae; genus Heliconius; species Heliconius erato x Heliconius himera. Next base: position 16,394 of record JAATLQ010017440.1, on the reverse strand, counting down.
TTATTCAGTGACTAAGCAAATACATAAAGTTAAAAATATTGTTTTTGAATCAATGAAAAATATATATATTTTATATAAGTTACCGATGTCAAATATTTAAAATACAAAAGGACTCTTATTTCATCTTTTGCAGATCTAAAAAAATGCCATTCTAAAAGTCAAAATCCGTCTAAAACTTTTTTTATGAATGAAAGTGAAACAAATATCGATCCTCACAAATTTTGACATTTATAATGCTAGTAGGTGTTACTAGATTATTATTCACTGGTTTTGAACTACGATAGTTAAGAGTTGTATAACATATAAAAAAACCAGCCTTTAAAAATGCGAAAACGTAACGTAACGTATATTAAAGCAAATTTAACGCTTTCATATAGGTTATATTACTATTTTATTTTTTATTGTTATCTTAGGTATAATTTATTTTGCCCTATAATAAAAAAAATATAAAAATTTAAGTAAATAAAGCTATGTGCTCTATATAAAATATGCAATTTTGTTCAATATCTCATTTGATTCAACAAAGATTTTGCTTGATTCTTAGTTATTATAACATGATTTATGAATTATAAATTGATATGTGAAAGACTTAAAATAAATGTTCAGAATTATAAAGAAGAAAGATAAAGAAAAAACAGTCACTTCTTATTAATAGTTATATATTTTACAATTAAAGGATATATCTTAATAGCTACAACATTTCTTTACAAAACAAATTGTAAATACTACATATACTTTTTTTTTTAACAACAAGAGATTTTCAAACATAGATCGATTTCATAAAGGTGGAATGTTTTATTTTTTGGAAATGAATATATTATATTATCTTCACTATACGTTTAATAAGCTGGGAAAATAAAAATAATTAATATATAATTTTAAAATTTGTCAAATGTAAATCGAACCAACTACCAATCGTATCTCAGTACACGTCAAATTCATAAAATTATTATGCAAATCAATAATAACTTAATGATTCATATATCAAATCAAAATAAAGAATAAGTTTAAAGCATTACTTATATTGTATAATAATAAGAAAAAAATACACATGGACATTTACAAAAATATCCAACCTCAATCATAATATTTCATTTCAATTGATGCACAAATATTTGATTCATGATTCATTGTAATACTTCATTATCTGTCACAAATCCATAAATACTTCTAAAATATATTTAGCTGTTTTTATTTATTTTTATCTATAAAATGGTGGGCCGCGACTGACTGTGTACGTTGAAAGGGGAATTCCCTTCGTGCCATATATAGGTTCAGCATTTTCATAGTCCACGTCATAATATATACCGGTTTGATTCTGAAAAAGAAGTAAATTTGATTAATATTGCAATGGTAATAGTAATATTATGTTTTTAATAATTTAAAGGAATTTAAAGGAATTGAGGCCAGTCGCGGCGCAGCGGCACGAGATGTGACTGTAAAACCGACTGGTTATGGGTTCGATCCCCACTCGAGGAGATGAAATATTTACTTAAATTTATATTTCCATTTCTTCGCTCTGGTGTCGAGGTTAAGCGCGGCGTTGAGTTCTGCCACTCAACACGCAATGCCTTCAGAAATCGGCAGAAAGTGGGGAACGGAGTGTCTTACCACTAGGTTCCCTCTGGCTACCCTGCTGTGCGCGGGATACAGCGTGAAGCTGATTTAATTTAAAGAAATTTTAATATTTATATAAACATTGAAAAAAAAAAAGTTTTTGAAAATGTAGAAATAATTTGTACCAGAATGATTAGAATTCAAGGCCATATTTGACCCGACACAACTGATGAAAACAATTATTATTATACTATTGTAGAATAGAATAATGTCACGGAAAATAAAATAAAATAATGTTGCAAATTTTCACATAACTCAGTATGTAGAGAGATAATCGAGTGTCATTAACATACTCTGTACGAATTCGCGACATTAGATTGATGGAGCTCAATGCTGCGCTTTGTCTTACTAAAGCAATAAATAAAAAAAGGAAGTATATGTACAGTCAGATTCTTTACAATTACATATAAGGCTGAAGAATATGTTTGGTTGATCGCACAAATGTCAGGAACTACTAGATCAAATTAAAAAAAATCCTATTGAGCTGTATAGTTCATTTATCGAGGGAAGCTATAGGCTATATTATATACTGTCATTGTATCAATATAGCCAAATGTACAAGCAGTCAAAGCTCCCACACTAAGATGGTGTCATATATCATATACAACGAGGGCAAAGTCACAGTCAACAGCTTATAAAAAACTAAAACTAAACTAGCTTCACGTTTCCCGTTTTTCCCTAGCGGGTATCCCATAGTCAGAGAGTACGGACCGCCAAAAATTACGGTAATAATATTCAAGTCTAAATCAGTAATATAATAAAAATATAAAAGCCTATTATTTCTTGTTAAAAAAATTATATACAAAAAAGAATATTTAGGTTTTTTATTATTATTATTAACAACATTATTTAGTTTGCAAGAAGCCTTTTTGCAGGTAAAGGCCTCTTCCAATGCATACCAACGTTCCCGTTTATTTTGAGCAATTTTAGTTCAAGATGAGTATAATAAAGTATATATAAATGTGTAATAATTACATGCATGCTCCTTGCCCTGGACTTGGGCCGCGGCACGAGCAGGTCCGCGCGGTCCTGGACGTGGCTGGACGCGTCGGAACTTGTTGATTCCGTGCCTATTGCGTGGTTGGAGTAACCTGGAGGTGGAAAATATACATATTTTGTAAGTAGTGAAAAGACGATTAAAAAATGTTTATATGTGAGGCCAGTCTGGCGCAGCGGCACAAAGTGTAACTGTAAAATCGATTGGTTGTTGCGAGAGAAATGAAATGAAATATTTATTTACATTTCTTATATTTTCATTTCTTCGCTCTGGTATCAATTCAAAGCGCAACACGTAATGCCTCCAGAACTCGGCGGAAAGTGGAGGACGGAGTGTCTTAACACCGGGTTCCCTGCCTATCTTGATGTGTGCGAGATACAGCGTTTGTGCAACAAAAATGTTTATAATGGTGACGGTCGTGGGTTTGATACCCAATCGGGAGACCAAAAATATTTCCATTTCCTCACTCTGATAAGAACGAAAGAAGCACGTCATTGAATTTTAATACACTGTCTTGAATATTGGAATGTGCCTGTGCGTGCGGAAACGGGTGTCTTAGCAGTAGGTTCCCTTTGTTTACTTTACAAAAAAAATAGAAAAAAATCACTCCACTTACCATATAAGTTATGATGTGAATTTGTATTCGCCCTGCTTGTCACAGTGTTCAACGTCCCCATGTGAGGACCGTGCATGCCCAACCTGTAAAAGAAAGGGATACACATATCATTAATAATTCTATACAAAAAGCCGTTGTGGCGCAGTGGTATATGCGTGCGACTGTAAGCGCGACGACTATGTAGTCGATGTCCACTCTGGGGACAGAATTATTTTATATTTTTTATTTCTTTGCTGTGGTGAAAAGGCAAAACGCGGCGTTGACTTTTGCTACTCAAGACTGAATTAGTCAGGAATTTGGAAAGTGAAGAATTGAAGTGTCTTAATAAAGAACAGAGTGTCTTAATACTAGATTCCAAAGTTGCTCTGCCTACTCTGCTATGTGCGGGAGGGTTGAGCTATATTTATAAGAAACAAACGACGTACCCGCGGCTTCGCCCACATAAACTTTTGGTTATATTATAGGCAAATTACAAAAAATCCTAACATTAGTTGTAGCATATGTGTTATTTTCATGTATAAGCTATATTATTGTAAAGTTTCATCAAAATCCGTTCAGTAGTTTTTACGTAAACAGATTACAAACATTTATCATCATATTTTTTATATTTATAATAGTTATAAATTGGAGGAACGTTAGTAGAATAATACAGATAGTACTTACCTAGGTAAAGGTACTGGAGGTAGAGTAGGATAACCACCAAACATGGCGGACGATGGACGCGTCGCCATAGTTTGGATAGGATCTGTGGACTGTGGAAATAAAAGAAAAATAAATAAAATGAAGTTAATTTAATACACTAAAATTTGTGGCGTTAAACGCGACACAAACGCGACAGATTTGCACTCTAGTTAATGAAATATTTGGTGGGAACGGAGTGCCTTAAAAGAAATAAATTAAAAAAATAAATCAGATTCAGGCTGTATTCCGCACACAGCAGGGTAGGCAGGGTGTTAAGACACTCCGTTCCCGACTTTCCGCCGAATTCTGGAAACATTGTATGCTGAGTCGCACCGTGCTTTGCCTCGATACTAGAACGAAGAAACGGAAATATAAATTTAAATAAATATTTCATGTCCTCGAGTGGAGATCGAACTCACAACCAGTCGCGTTTACAGCCACACCTTGTGCCCCTGCGCCACGACTGGCCTCAAAAGACTAACCTAAATTCGAATTTATACATATAAATAAAATTGAAGTGTCTGCCTGCGATTTCACCATAACTGTGTTTTTCTAAATGTTATAAATAAAAATATAGTTATTAATACTTAACTAAAACGCAAACAAACGGTTTTTTTTGTATTTCTTTCTGTTTGTCCGGATTAATCTACGGAACAGTTAAACCGATTTTTTGGGACTATCACTAAAAGATTGAGGAGATTGTAGAGTAACATATAGAATTCATGCACCGAGTGGGAATCGAACCAATAACACTTTCTGTGCCGCTGCTTCACGACGGCTTAAAAAAATAATTAAGTCGCATTAAAAGAATACAGTACGGTCGGAGTCTTGGCTGTCCTAAACTCAAGCTACCAGACCGTGCTGTAGTGACAAACTTAGTGACTCATACCGCGTAGTTACTCGCTTGCGCCATCGCCTCAGCTAGCTGCGCCCATCGCATCCTCTCTTCAAGCGTCACCTGAGATCAAAAAAAAATATATATGAATATAAAAATATATAGCACATATATTAAAAATATATAAATAAATGTAATAAAATCATTTTTTTCCTACTCAATATTTATTTTTTTAGCTTTACGCTGTATCCCGCATAAAGAGGGAATCTAGTGTTCAAACTCCGTTTACATTAACACGTTTCCGAACCTTCAGTTAAATTTTCAAAGGATTTGGCGGAACTAAACGCCACGCTTTGCCTCATCACAAGTGCGAGGAAATCAAAATACATCTTAAATATGTCATTTCGTGAAGTGAGATTCGAATCCACAACGTTGACAGACGCACCCTCGTGTCCCTGCAGTACGAGTCGCCTCTGATAATAATAATAATTAAAACATATGAACATAAAACTAAACCACTAATTAAATTGCACACTAGTTTCTTTTACCTTTATAATGTACTTTTTAATTTTTTATTATTTCTTCTGAATTCAGCTCACAAAGTAACAATGTGGTTACAATTCCGTTCTTTAAAAGGAAATCGAACCTGTACTAACCTGATAAGGAGGTTGGCCGACCGGCGGCGTCTTTATGGTGTTGGACGCCATGTAGTTGAACACCGGGGACCCCATGCCCATTGCTTTTTGTTCGCGTGACCATTTGCGGCTGAAATATGAAATAAATATTATATCTTTTATTTATTTTTTAAGATTTTTACTTTTACGCTTTTTATAAAATAGATATACTTTTATCTTTTAATTTTTTTTCAAAAAAGACTTTTATGTGCTTAAACTTTTAAAAAAATTCAAAGCAATGCTTTTGGCTTTTGGCTTTTGCAATTCTCGAGAAAGGAATTATTTTCATTACTTAAAAAAATCACCACGACCAAAATATTTTCAAATTATATATAACTTTCAAAATAAAAAGAACCCACTACCAACCTCCAAGACATGAGAGCTGCCAGCGTGAGTCCTATAACGAGCGCGGCGGCCAAACACGCGCCCACAGACACGCCTATCACTTCGCCATCCATTTCACATGTAGAACCATAGTAGCCCGATGAACACCTATAAAATTAAAGTAAAATAGTTATTATATATGGAAAACTACTGTTAAGACACTCCGTTCTCGTTAAAACACTTCCGTTCCCTTTTTTCCGTCAAATTCTGGAGGCATTGCGCGTTGAGAACCGGAACTTAACGCCGTGCTTTCCCTCGTTACCAACGTAAACATTTAAATTTCTTCAAGTGGAAATCGAACTCACAGCCTGGCGCGTTTACAGCCGTACGTTTGTGCCTCTACGCCACTATTGGCCACGAGGTTAAAAATACTAGAGTCTATCTGTAAAACTGAAAAATTCCTATACAACATACAATGTAGTGCATGAGTCGTGGCCGGCCTAAAGTTAACTTTAGACCAGGGGTTCCCAATCTTTTCTTGATCAAGGACCATTTTTATATCATTCTTGGTAGCAGGGACCACTATGCATGTAGGTATAATAAGAAATTACTGTGATAATCAAACAAAAACTTCTTCTCACCATCCCCAGTCATAAAATTAAAATCCTTCACGGACCATATTTAGGCTTCTACGGACCACTGGTGGTCCGCGAACCAGTGGTTGGGAACCAGTGCTTTAGACAGTTGCGCAGATTTCATAAACACACAAAAACCTAATTCTAGGGCGGCCACGACTAGTCGACCGTACTGTATATTAAAATAAAAACTCACGTGCAATACGGCCGTCCCTGTGAATATCTACAAACACCGCGGTCGCTACACTGCGATGCGGAACACGGTGTACAACGCCGTCCCGGAAATGGACCTGCACCCACCGCGGTAGCTGAAGTAGATGACTCATCTAATGTAGTATCTGGGCAGGCACATCTGAAAAATAATTAAAAATTAACTATTTTAGTGACTTACAAATTATTATTCAATAGACAAAAATGGTGATACCGTAGATGATTGATTATTTCAACTGATTGAGATATAGGTTCGGAAAAATCGTTTTTTTTTTCAATCAGCCACACACATTTTATCCACAAGGTAATGTTAATTATATTTACATAAATAATTATATCTTTAAAGAAAATCTAAAATCATACATTTTTATCTATTCGTCTATTACAAAGCGGAATATTCGCAAGTAGGACTGACAAATGGATCGGATCAACGGTCGTTCGGCTGATCAATGTTGGACAATCGAAGTAGTAATAAGATAAACAATTAACAGAAAATGTAATATTTTTAAATTATAATTTTTTTAGTTAAATAATCTCTAATGTCCAAACACTCAATTTTGCGCATTCCACCTAAATTCATTTTCTTGTTAGGTAGTGGAACTTAACGCCGCCAATAAATGTTTATGTAAATATACTCACTTAAACGTTCCCCAGACGTTGGTGCAGATCGCCAAAGAATGACAATCGTTTAGATCCGGAGACGAGCATTCATCCAAATCTGAAAATAATATAAAAAAATATTCATAAAATATCTATGGAAATGAGTTTACTAATAATTTGAGGCGTAATGTATGAAAAAGGATTACCATTTTATTGTCAGTACAAGATCATCAAGGAAAGCTATACGATAATATAAAAGTATTGATATTACCTATTGTACCTGCGTACAATGTGCGGATGTGTCATTCAAAACTCTTAGATTTTTGTATTTGACCAATGTATACAGGATGGAAGTGTATATACCACTTTAAATGAAACCACAGTTTTAACTACTCTATAAAAGCCAAAGTAATATAAATCAGAAAAAAATAAATTTCCAAAAATTAAAAAGTTATTTTTTCAAACAAAATAAGTAATAAAATTGTCATTTTTAAATAAAACGCCATTTGTAAGGACGACGCACGCACACATAAACCTATCAAAGGAACACCGCCGCACACGGCTCATTCCGAAATCGAGTCGTAGGTACTGGCGATAAAGTTCAAAGTTGTTTAACCATTAGTAGTATTTTTGTAGTAGTAAGTGTTTATGTTATTGTGATCTATACGTAATCGCGTCACACGAAATACAGGTATGGATAAAAATCGTGAAATGAAAAAAAAATCCTACGTCCAAACTGTTGATGCATCTTGATTAATTTCTTTAGGTATAGATTTGAAATATTTTGCCCTGTATGCGGTTTTCGTAAATGGAGCGCTGCCTCTTCCACCCTGTATATGATAAAATCGAACCCACTAACCTCTAACTGGTAGTACAGCTCCGTTAGGAGAGTCCACCCACAAAGCAGAAGAGCCCACGTTGTTTGATCGACGACGTATGACGCCCAGTATGTGTTTGTGTATATCCGTTGATATTGAGGGGCGAAGTATTTCAGCCGTCTCTTGTAGCTGAAAGGGAAAAGTTACGGAAGTTTAATCTATATGTATATAACAGCCACAGGTCAGTCGTGGCGCAGCGGCACGAAGTGTGACTGTAAAACCAACTGCTTGTGGGTTCGATCCCCACTCGAGGAGATGAAATATTTACTTAAATTTATATGTCTACTTCCTCGCTCTGGTGTCGAGGCTAAGCGCAGCGTTGAGTTCAGAGAGAATGCCTCCAGAATTCGGCAGAAAGTGGGGAACGGAGTGTCTTAACGAGGTTCCCTCTACCTACCCTGCAGTGTGCGGGATACAGCGTGAAGCTATTTTTTTATAACATATAAATCTCTTACGTAAGAAATAATTCAGTTACGGAAAATTTACGAAAGTTTAATCTAAATAATATTTATAACTCTTCCGTTACTGGGTGACTAAGAGACTACACAAAGAAACTATGTGGCGTAGAATGATAAAATTTGACATGTAGACAGATTATGGACAGTATGTGTAAGGAAGCCATAAGCCGGGAGTCGATTCCTTGGGAAGTGTTGGGAAGTAAGACAGGACTTCCCGTTATTTCTACTCCTCACCTTATCGTGCTTAAAAATATATTTTATTTATATTTTTTTAGTAATTTTTATTTAAAATTCAAGCCGTAAATGAGTAGAGCTGTGTACATATGTAGTTCAGTATCTGTGAATATGATGGTTGAGAGTCCGATTCTTATTTGGGGGAATTATTATAGTAATATCTAAATACTCACCAAAACGGTATAATTGACGTAAACACCACTATGGTCGTCGACACCGTTGTGAATTGAGTTGACTGAACCACTCACGAAATCGTCAGAGAAGGGCGTCATTGAGAATGCTGAGTCAATCTGGAAAAGAAAATAATAAGAAATATAATATAATATACATCCATATAAAAAATATTATTATAAATTGTATTTTATATTGTTCACGCAATGCCTCCAGAATTCGGCGGAAAATGGGAAACGGAATTGTATTAATGGGAACGGAGTGTCTTAACATTAGGTTCCCAGGTTCCCTCTGCCTATTCTATTATGTGTGAAATACAGTTTGAACCTAAAAAAGATTTAAAAAAATATAAAACAAAAAGCCCAACTCACCATTGTCATTCCGTATTGAAAGCCAAACATTTATAAAATATTACAAACTTTTACTATAACTGACATTAAAAAAACTTCATATGAATTTTATAATAATATAAGCATTTGTAATTTTATTAACTCTAATTCAAAATTCAATATATTGTTAATGAAATTAACATTAATAGTTAATTACAATTAAATTCTTCATCAAAAAAGTATATATGTTTATTTTATAAGTAAATCCTAATAAGTTATTGACATTCAACAAATTAGGAAATTATTTTTTTGTTTTCTTATTTTATATTTGAATCTACACTCCATCGTGATAAAGATAGACTTACAGCTCTAACTGCTTCGTAGCTCATCTGTTGATACGGCTCTGACTCTCTATCTGATAGTTTAGTGTCCCATGCCACCTGAAATTTACGAAAAAATATATATGAAAATGTTGTATTAAATGAAGAATTTTATTGATCCTACTATATTTAATACTACGTAGAACGTGCCGTTGTGGCTCAGTGGCATAAGCGTGCGATTGTAAAGTTTGTACACGCTAATCTCAAAAACGGGAAAGAATCAAAAGTTCAACAGGTTACACTAGGTTCCCTCTGCCTATTCTACTAAGTGAGGGATACAACATGAAGTTACAAAAATAGAAAAAGTACCTTTCTATCATATATCCTATCAACACGCAAATTAAGTATGAGTGACACAACTCTCCTGCATGGGTCTCTGTGCACTCGTCTCGCGTAGCCTGGTCTACATTGACAGCTCGAAATACCTTTAAAAAGAGAGAATAGTAGTATTAATATGAATAAATTAGTTGAAGAATTATTTAGTGGCCATAATATACTGTTTTTATTTTAATTATTTATATAGTCAATTTAATATTTTCATTTCCTCGCTCTGGTAACGAGGCAAAGCGCGGCGTTGAATTCGACCATTGGACATACAATGCATCCAGAACTTGGCGGAAAGTGGAGAACGAAAGTGTCCTAACAATAGATTCCCAAATTCCCTGTGCTTATCCTGCTATATACGGGACACAGTGGGAAGCTAAAAAATCTATATACTAGTAAGTATGAGATTAGTCAGCTAAAGTAATATATAATAATAATAAATAATATTCACCTGCTTCAGTCCTGCATTTTTCATTTTGAGCGACATCACAAGTGGAGTCGTCACCCACGATGCAAGTGTCGATTCTGTTAAAAAATGAAGGTAAATATGTAATTAGACTTTTTTTATTGTTTTTAATTATTAACTGTTTAAATTAAAATAAAAAAAAAATTGTAATACTATCTACAAACAGATACCTACTCGTACACTAATTCTCAAACTTCCATATTAGCATACTATACTTTAAAAAAACTTTTTTTAACTACGTACTTATCTATACATCTATGTTAGTACGGTGGAACTCAGCGTGGTTTTATTTATAACAATATTACAAAGTTAAAGATTATTTGATTGAAAGCGCTAATCTCCAGAACTAATAGTTCTAATTGTTTTTTTTTTTTCAATAGTACATTTACTGAGAAAGGCAGTAGACTTTAAGGCTATAGGCATTTCCATTTGACCACGCAGGCGGAGTTGCAGATAAAAGCTATAAATATATATATATTTGTATTTATCTGACTAGCTTGGAGACCAGTCCTGACCCAGCGGCGCAAAGTGTGATTCTAAAACCGACTGGACTGTGAGTTCGATTCCCACTCAAAGAGGTGAAAAAGATGAGGGATACAGCGTGAAGCTGAATATTATCTGACTAACTCACCGCACAGTAGGCTGTGGTCGTCTATAACCGTGTGGGCGGTGACGTCGCGGCGGCACAGATACTTCGTCCGCCGGTATGGCTACACCTGTGCCTAGCGCTGGGCCCAGGGTTGGTGGCACTGAAATCGGAAGAAAGTGTATTAAGCAATCACTATTTAAAAGTTAAAATCAATATTTTTTTTTAGTTAAGCAATGAAATTTTAAGGATAATCAATATTAAATAGAATTCATTTCTTTTGCCTTAAAACCTATTATTAGTGTTGCACATAATCTAAATGACTATATGAATACAAACATATCAAAAATATTTAAAAAGTAATATCTCATATATTGCGTACAGGCAATGGCAAACACTTAATAACTAAACCACAGTGTTTAACATAGTTTTATTAAAGAGTCCAGGCGCAGTTTTCCAACAACACGATGGCCATCGGTTCGATTCTCGATGTTATTTTAAAATTTACTTAGAAAATTCAAAAGCTTTTGAACATTTAAGCCATCTCCACATGTCCCCGTTATAATTCAGAGGGAACTTAGTGTTAAGACACTCCATTTTCCCATTTCCTCAATTTTTTCAGACATTACATGATGAGTGCCGAAACTCATCACTGCACTATGTCTAATAGAACGAGGAAATTATCATATATAATTACTATATTATATTTATGACAGGGTAGGTATAATTCTCTGCTTAATTTTCGAGACATTGTGTGGTGTGTGATAGAATTCAACAATGGAAAAGAACGAGAAAATGAAATTAATTTAAAGCGTTATTTTTTCTATCCTATTTTTTTAAGGCTATACATTAAAGTAAATTTAAGACTTACCAGTCTGCGCGGGTGTATTCTGCACTCTCGTAGGTGCAATACTAGGCGCCGCGACGGAGGTGGACGTGTCAAACAGGTTGAGGTAGGTTCTCTTCCCGTCTATGGACACGAAACCTTGGTCACCGGACGCTGTCACTATGATGTCGTGTTCGTGGTGGTGGTGTACGTTTACGTTCTCTATATGCACTGAAAAGGAGTAATTTAGATGCTTATTTTTAAATCTGTATATTTGAATTTGAATAGAATTTGAATTTATACATTTGTTTATTTGGTTAGAAACGCAAATTTTAAAAATAATTTGTTCACGTTAATTATTTTTCATGAAAATAGTAACCACAGCAAAATTTGAATTCTGAATCTACATTTTGTGTATCCCGCACACAGCAGGGTAGGCAGAGGGAACCTAGTGTTAAGACACTCCGCCCCCCACTTTCTGCCAAATTCTGGAGGCATTGCGTGTTGAGTGGCAAAACTCAACGCCGCGCTTAACCTCGACACCAGAGCGAAAAAATGGAAATATAAATTTAAGTAAATATTTTATCTCCTCGAGTGGGGATCGAACTCACAACCAGTCGGTTTTACAGTCATACTTCGTGCCGCTGCGCCACGACTGGCCTCAACTATTTATTTTTTAACTTCACGTTATAGGATACAGTGGTAAAACTCAACGCCGCACTATGTCTTCTTCTAGAAAATGAAACATATCATTCCTCCGAGTGGGAACCGTACCTTCCACCGCCGTGTTTACATTCAGGTGAAAATCCACTGCCTTAAATATTTTTTATAGTATATTCACTTTCTCAATTTTTTTCACTACTCTCTTTGTTCACAGAAATAAAGATCCAATCCAAAGAATCGAAAAGAACTTACCGGACGCCCCCTTTTCCCCAGGACCCTGAATAGCTGACACTGTCACATCAAATATTTCCCCATATCCTGGCAACTTGGTCTCCGCAGCTGTTATAATTGGTGCATCAGGTCTGTATCTTGTACCGTGTGGCTTGAAGTCTGTGTCGTCTAATACTATGCCTGGACGAGGTCGATATGGTAGATGGGGTGAGGGTTGAGAAGCTGTGAAGGGGAAATTACATATAAATGAATAATTATATAAAAAATATTATATTTTTACACATTACATTCCGCATATTACAGGATAGGCAAAGGGAACCTAGTATAAAAACGCTCTCTTCTTCACATTCTATTTCATTGTGCATTTAGACACGTTACATGGATTTAATATAATTTGAGAATTAAAAAATCTAGTGTATAAATAAATATTAATAGTTATTAATGAAATGAAAGTTCAAAGCAAAATGCTAAAGTCATATCTATTACTTGCTACTTTCGATAACACTTTCTAGACAGTTTAAAACGTATATCTATTAGATGCTGTTATGTAATATGTATTTAAAAAGCGCGGCGTTGAACACCGCCACTGAAGTCTGAGCCGCCACTGAGAGTGGGTAACAAATTATCTTTACGTCTCTAGCTTCCCTTTGTCTACTCGGCTATATGCAGGATTAAGCGTGAAGCTGATTTTTTTTAATAAAAAAACCGGAAAAATTAATCATTTCTAAAGTTTTAACATTTCTAAAGTCTAAAAGCTACTTAGTTTATTCTGTCAATGAAGTACATACAAAATTAGTGAAATTAATACATTGTTCTTCACTTTCCTCTCATTTCAGTGAAGTAAATGTAAGGTGGAAATAAAAGAATATTTATGTCTATGAGCGGGAATCGAACCCGTCATCATAGATTAAGTAATACTGCAACTGGTTTTATTCTGACTATAAAATTACTTTTTTTACGTACAAAAATTTAAAGTTTTCACAGTTTTCGTCATGCATATTCCAGCTTACTCCCCAAGTCAAGCGTACGTAAAGAACTCTTACTTTAAAATAATATAATTTTCTTTTCCAAATATGGAATAACACATTTAAAATGTTGAAAACTCAAAAATACTCACTTTGTGACGGTTCCTTATTAATTGACGATGTTTCAATAACTTTTTCAGTTGAAGTCCTTACAAAAGTTGTGTAAGTTATAAAAGTAGGTTCTAAGCCATCAGTAGGAGTTGGATCTGACAGGACAGTCGTAGGCAACACGTCGACTATAGAAGGTTCAATTTCTATAATAGGCGTGTCATTTCGGATCTTTTCTATTCCGTCCACTTTATATTTATCCCTAGATTTGTCTTTCTCTGGACTGGTTTCCTTTTTCTTATCCTTTTCTGGTTTAAAAGGTTTTTCAGTCTTAGGTTTCTCTGTTGTTTTATGCGTGGTTGGCTCTGTTGGCTTTTCGGTTGTGGTTTCTGGTTTTTTCGTAGTTGTTGTTGTTGTTGTGGTTGCGTCAGTTGATGTTGTGGTTGATTCAGTTGTCACTTCTTTTTCAACCTCTGTAACGTTCTTCACTTCGGTTGTAGACTCAGGCATTAAAAAGGGTATGACTTCATCATGATGTATATTGTTTTCAGAATGGGTTTCGTTTTCATTCACAACAATTTCATATTTCTCATCCTCGGGAATATCCGGGGGCGGTATTAAGGTGGGTTTATAAATAGGAAGTCCAGGGTTAGGTCTCCGATTTGGATTTGGTCTTGGCCTAGGTCGTTGCCAGGGTGGGATAGGTCGAATGAGTGGTCGATTATTCATAGGTGGAACAATTTGCTCAGGTAAATTGACACCATGAGGTCTGTCGAAAGGGTAGGGTGGAGGTATCTTAGTTGGATGAAACGGCAAAAAAGGTGGCGTGATTGGCTTATCATAATCTGGTACCGATGGGATTTCAGTAATACGTGGTGGTCCTCTGTTATTTATCCTCGACGCCATAGGCCGAGGTCTTCCATTCAATAACTGTGTATTAGCTTGCACATTGACATTGCCGTTCAAAAGTTTGACTATACCAGTTATAATGTTTTGTATTTCAGAATTCTGGCGTCCCTGATCTTTAAAGTCCGTAGTCGCGAAGATCGGCGGATGCACTGCAGTCGGCCGAATTTTGGGCCCCGGAGGTGCGAGTGCACGCCCCTTCGGAGCCCTTTTGCCTTCCCCCGGAAACTTAAAATCTAATTTGTCACCGAAGCCGGTGGACATTAAAATAGCTTCGTCGTTATTTAAAAAGTCTAAAGTTTTCGTTGGGACGATATCATAATATTTTCTTTTGTTATGTATTTCTAATTCGTTGTCGATTTCGTTGTTATTCGATGAGGGTATTTCGTCTGCGTTGATCGATCGGGATCCTCTATATGGCTCTACCGATCTCTCAACGATCACATGATTTTCAGTTTCTCGATCATTTTGTAAGTCTTCTGGCTCAAATTCGATGTCATAATATTTATCACTAGGTTCTACACTTAAAGCTAGGTTTGCTAATTGACTGGTTTCTAATAATACATCTGACTGCAACCTCTCATTGATGACTGACTTTGGTGACAGTTGAGATATTGTGAAGGTTTCTTCGTAACCTGAAAAGATAGAATAAATAGAATTAATAAACATCATAATTCTGTAGCATTTCAATCCAAAAACAAAAGATTGACTATTTAATTATGCAATTACAAGTACTATAATTATCAAGTTACACAAAATGTCAGTGGTGTCAGCCCTACTCATACCACCGGTGACGAAGGCAATTCTGCTCAGAGGAGCCAGCGTGATACCTTCTGCTTAGAAATGTAAATTTATTGAAATTCCTTTAAGAGAGCGAAAGCTTTTTATTAGGAATTACAAAGTATATACGTGTTTTTTAGGGTTCTGTACCTCAAAGGTAAAAACGGAACTCTTATAGGATCACTTGGTTCACTTAGTTTGTCTGTCCGTCTGTCAAAACTATTTATCTCGAAATCACGTTGACGTATCAAGCTGAAATTATAATATTCAGGTCTATGGTCCCTTGGAGTACAGAAAATATCAATCTCATAAGTTAACGCAATCAAAAGATGCGACCATACGAGCATCGATTTTGATGCATTTTAGATAAAATTCGCTCCAAAAAAAAACCCAATAGGGTACCGTACCAAATTTCATAATAGGTCCATGGGATCTACTCTATTATGAAATTTGGTACGAAGTGAAAAGTTACAATACGAATAAAGTAAAAAATCCGAAAAGTGAAAGTTTATAGTTATTTTCTAGAAAAAGATAATTACAAACATATATTTGTAATTAATTCCATGAAAAATGAGTAGAAGAGAGGGGGGCACATTCGAACGATTTTTAAACTTTGTGTCATACCTAAAAATTCTACAGTTTTTAACTTTTTTACTATTTCACAATGCTTAGTCCAACAGTTGTGCCACACAGTCGTAGCATCGTATGTAGAAAAATATATAAGGTAAAGGTGCAATATCAACTTTAGTAGCAGTAGTCAAATGTTCAAAGCTGCCCCCCTTGCGGGGTAGCTTTGAACATATATGGGGCAGTTTTGAACTATCATCGAATTCAATGAAATTAAAAGGCTTATCAAACTTTTAAGTAACTTTATTAATAAACTTAACATTAGAAACGATG
>JAATLQ010017432.1:0-38630 GCA_013421005.1 Heliconius erato x Heliconius himera | reverse complement strand
TACGCGCGGGTGTCGACGCGCGCCTCTGAGACGATGCACGAGTTAGCTCACCATCTCGCTAACCCGCGCAGGAGACGAGGCCAGGACAGACCCGGCCAGCACTAGTGAGGGGCTGCGGATGAATGTGGACTCCCGCGGCCCCGCGCTCACGTGGGAGGTGACACCGGGGTGGTTTTAGCCGGTAAGAGTCCGGCACGCCCCTCCGTCTTTCCTAGGCGGAGGCAGTCCATGAGGATTTCTCCCCGTAAAAAAAAAAAAAAGCATTACACCACCAGAGTGGTGAAATGAAACCAATTCATTCCCCTTGCTGGGGATCGAACTCCCAATCAATATAGTACGTTACTAAACACGTTAACATAGCATTTTAATACATTTATTTAAAATATAGAAAATACTTTATATGACAACATTACAATTGCCTCATCAAATACATATGTATATACTTACTAAATATTTGCAAAAAATCAAGCACTACAAATTGTATTTTACAACAACAACAACAAACAATTAATCAAAGAAAAAGCAATAATGGGATGAAAGGGTTAATTTAATGAACGCTTAATTGTTTTGGTATATCAGGAACAGCCGGAGCCATTACTTAATGGGAATTGCGAGTTCCGTGTACACATATCATAAATTATTTGGAGTAAACTCCTATATTTTTATGTATAAAAACTACTTCATTAAAATTCAAATACATGTTTCATATGGTATCGGTACTTCACATCGTGCTTCATACTTTGTAAACACGTAGTGACATTTTATATATAAAAAGGTCATTACTATTAAGTTCTTTTTTTTTCATTTCTACTATTATATTTAGCAGGACTAAGTAGGTATAGAGTGCTACTGACTGTGGATATTCTTTGTTTTTATTCTTTGGATATTAGAGAACGCATCAAGACGCCGCACGTTGGCTTGTCATCATTTGTTCTTGTCAATTAAGGGACTAATTTGAAATTGTTTTTTTGTGTTTTATAAGCCAAACCACACTTACAAATAATATTATGTAAAAAAAATCACCATTTTTGAATTTCTAACTATTGAAAAAAGTAAGAGTAGTTTATTTAGTCATGTATTATCCAATGTCATGTATTGATAAGCTTTTCTTGATAAGGATATTTATTTAGGATGCATAGCAATGCGCAAAAAACACAATAATCGATATCTATCGTGTATTCTCAAAGTATGAGAAAAATATACCCATATTTATTCCAAACAAAAAGCACTCGTCCCAGCTCACATGATCCAGTAATATGTTTTGAAGGGAATGCCTCCTAACAAATTTGCTACACGTGTTCAGGCTTACGACATTGCTCATAAAATTTTCTTCCAATTTTCTTTATTTACAAAATGTTCATATTTTTATTTACGACTGAAATTTGTATGTGGATCTTACGGGGAATTGATTGGTTGTAAAATCTATTTTGATTCTCTTAATATAGCTTTTGTATTTTTTATTTGTGTTTTTATAAAAAAATCAACAAATGTGTATAATGGATTATTTTATAAAGTTTTTTTTCTATATATTTCTATATTTTCTATATTATGTATGTCAACATAATAATAAGATAGATTGAGACCGTATAGGCTGGCACAAGGTTAAGACTGTATCGTGACAGTCGTGGATTCGATCGAAATTATTATTAATTAATATTTTCATTTCTTCGCTTTGATTCGCTTCGGGTTGATTTCGCCACTCAAAACGCAATGCCTCGAAAATTCGGCGGAAGGTGGATAACAGAGTGTCTTAAAACTAGGTTCCTTCTGCCTTCCCTGCTATGTCCCGCACATGCATAGTGTGAAACTGAAAATAATATGTTTGGTTTCATTTATACTTAACTAGAGGGCGCGCGCGGCTTCGCCCGCTTATTAGGAGTGAATTCAAAAAAAACCACAAAACACGTGTTCAATAAAATATTTTTAACAGTCTAAATTTAAATTTTTATAAAAATCGGTGGCAATTTAAATATTTTTCCATATAAACTTTCAACCCCTTGTTTGAACCCTTAGGGGGTGAATTCTTAAAAACCATGAAACACGTGTTCAATGAAATATTTTTAAGAGTATGAATTTTAAATTTTATAAAAATCGGTACAGATTAAAAAAAAATTCCATACAAACTTTCAACCCCTATTTCATCCCTTTATTGTTAAAATTTTTCAAATTCCCTTCTTAGTGGATGTCCAGAATATGAAAATAAACATGTGTCCAAATTTCACGTTTCTACCATCAGCGGTTACGGCTCTGCGTGCGTCTTACCTCAGTCAGTCAGCACAAGTCCTTTTATAGATAACTAGAGGGCGCGCGCGGCTTCGCCCGCTTATTAGGAGTGAGTTCTAAAAAAACCACGAAACACATGTTCAATAAAATATTTTTAACAGTCTGAATTTAATTTTTTATAAAAATCGGTGGCAATTTAAAGATTTTTCCATATAAACTTTCAACCCTTTACATGAACCCTTAGGGGGTGAATTCTTAAAAACCATGAAACACGTGTTCATTGAATTATTTTTAAGAGTCTGAATTTCAAATTTTATAAAAATCGGTACAGATAAAAAAATTTTTCCATACAAACTTTCAACCCCTATTTCATCCCTTTAGGGTTAAAATTTTTCAAAATCCTTTCTTAGTGGATGTCCAGAATATGAAAGTAAACATCTGCCCAAATTTCACGTTTCTACCATCAGCGGTTACGGCTCTGCGTGCGTCTTACCTCAGTCAGTCAGCACAAGTCCTTTTATATATATAGACTAGAGGGCGCGCGCGGCTTTGCCCGCTTATTAGGAGTGAATTCTAAAAAAACCACGAAACACGTGTTCAATAAAATATTTTTAACAGTCTGAATTAAATTTTTTATAAAAATCGGAGGCAATTTAAAGATTTTTCCATATAAACTTTTAACCCCTTATTTGAACCCTTATGGGGTGAATTCTTAAAAACCATGAAACACGTATTCAATGAAATATTTTTGAGAGTCTGAATTTCAAATTTTATAAAAATCGGTACAGATTAAACTTTTTTTCCATACAAACTTTCAACCCCTATTTCATCCCTTTAGGGTTAAAATTTTTCAAATTCCCTTCTTAGTGGATGTCCAGAATATGAAAATAAACATCTGCCTAAATTTCACGTTTCTACCATCAGCAGTTACGGCTCTGTGTGCGTCTTACCTCAGTCAGTCAGCACAAGTCCTTTTATATATATAGATATATTTGTCTATTGAAAAAAATCTATATAATAATAATACAGCAGTAAACATCGTATAAGAAGACAACATATAAGAAAACATAATAAATTAAAAGTATTTTAAAGTGAATTTAAGTAAAATATTGAGTACATAGCCAGTTCTACCAAGAGCAGGTGCAAATACCAACCCTAAATTAATTTTATCGTGGTCTTACGCACGAATTGTGTTTCTACATCTTAATACATTCACAAAAACTGGTCTGCGAATGAAAATTTTGGATTACCTCACACCTATTGTAAACTTTAAAAGTATTCGTATATATCTTTCTTTAAGATAGATCTTTTTTCAGATTATCAAGAGAGAGAGAGAGAGAGAAAGATTTAATATACTAAAAGTAAATGTTTAGAGCTTTAAATTCTAAACAATAGACAAAAAAGTAAGAACAGTAAAAGTAACATCTTATTAGTTAATTTGTTAAGTTTAAGATTCATTTCCGAAATCACACCATACTATAGATAGAATCAAAAAAAAATCAGTAAGTAATAATTAAATACAGATTGTCGAAATGTTCGAATACGAAATTCGAACGAAACGAAACGAACAGTAAAAATTATATACATTTTCTTTATCAATATTTTTTTTTTCATTTTTCATTATATTAACATTTATTTAATTAAATGGTTTAGTCGTCTTAAAATTATAATTTAAATGAATATTAGTATTTAGGAAAGAGATTCAGCAAAGACAATATCATGAATTCATTATTTCACTTACAAACAATAGTGCAATTTTTACGAATTACTATAAGTTTAATTAAAGGTGATTGCGGCAAAATTCTTCTAGGCAACCCTAGTGTAATCTATTCTACTATCTCATCTCATTCTTAAATATAAATTTCATTAAAAAAACAGATGAACAGATTTATGTAATGGGATCTTAGGTCAATAGTTATATTGCTATACTATCATTATGTACGTATAAGTAAAAGACAAAATATTAGACGTGAGAAAACATTTCCCACTTATGGATAAGAATAAAGAAAATATTTATAAGGCCGATGGCGGAGCAGGCGGCACGGCGTGATAGTAAGGACTCATATTGAAGCTACTGTCATAAAAGTGATAATAACCAAACGTAGTAAATTCCACAGGGAATTGTATTATATTTACACTTTTGTACATAAGTAAAGATATATATGGCATGTAAATAAGTACCTGAGGCCAGTCATAGCGCAGGCACACAAAGAGTGACTGTAAACGAATGATTGTGGGTTCGATCCCCACTCGAGAAATGAAATAAATTGAAGTAATCAATTAATATTTCCATTTCTTCGCACTGGTGTCGAGGAAAAGCGCAGCGTTGAATTCCGCCACTCAACACGCAATGCTTCTAGAATTCGTCGGCAGGGGAAAGTGGGGAACGGAGTGTCTTAACACTAGGTTCTCTCTGCCTACCCTGTTGTGTGCTAGATACAGCGTGAAGCTGATTTGAATTGATTTAATAAATGCAATAAATTTTCTATTTGTATGCTATTTCTTTCTTATGTAATTTACGAATGTAAATACGAATCCTAAGCGTGTGGATAATATATTAGTAGTAGTTGTAAATGTATTTGAGCACCGTTTGCGCTACAAAGATATTTAAAACTTTGTATGCAACGAGTTACATTTTGTGAATAAATTAATGTATTACATAAATAGAACTTTTTATTTTAGTGTTGATTATTATGTTCGATTTTACTGTTACCTACAGAATATATCATGCTTTCAAGTGTTAATGTGGATTGGCCTTTTATATATATTTTTTATAGAACCTGTGAACCTAGTGTTAAGATACTCCATCCCAATTAAGACTTGCATTGCCAACTTTCCATTTAATTCTCGAGGCACTGTATTATTATTTTTAAAATGATTATTAGATCACTGATTACTTTAGTAATCTAATAACCGTTTTGAAGACAATATCTATATATTGAAAACTAAAGTATTGAGCCAATTTAATAGATTTAGTAATTTAGTAGTAATTTAGTCAAACAAAATACTTGATATTGATATAACCATTTTTTATGAATCCATTTAAATAAAACACTACACATTAATGGAAGTTTGCTAAAAGTAAATAGTGAAAACTGCACTTAAATCGGTTTAACCGTTTCTGAGGTAAACGTGCAGTAACACCCAGACAAACGGGCAAAAATTTCCATTTATATATATATAAAATTCCCACACACGATACAAGACACTTTAAAAAATATAATCTAAATTTTATAGTGTGCACTAAAATGCTCGAAAATATTTTTTTTGCATAGTTTTGCATCAAGTCTTTAAAGTTTTAAATTAAACTATTTATATTTTGTTTCTAAATTCTTGTTTCGTTATTAAATATTATTTTAATATTATATACATTTGAATTTTAGTATGTGAAATATTAATATAATGTACATTAAATATTTTTTTAAATGTATATTGCTATGAAATAAAATAAAATAAATTACATCATGTTTTTTAAGAAACGCTTATAAGAGAAGGTATTTTTGAATGTAATGCCTAATCATCTCTTGGCGTCGCCTCTTTAAGAACAGGCATCTTCGCATCGAAGTAACGCAAAGTCATTTCCCTTTGTGATATTATAACGAAGTATAAAAGGAATATTCTTGTTCCTATAATCTATTATGGTATACCGACGACATTTACTAACAATGTAATGTTAATTTTAATGTACGTACGCGTCTCTCATTTGATATCTCTATATATATAAAAGGACATGTACCTGACTGACTGAGGTAAGACGTACGCACAGCTGTAACCGCTGATGGTAGAAACGTGAAATTTGGACAGATGTTTATTTTCATATTCTGGACATCCACTAAGAAAGGGTTTTGAAAAATTTTAACCCTAAAGGGATGAAATAGGAGTTGAAAGTTTGTATGGAAATATTTTTAAATGTTTAACGATTTAATAAAATTTGGAATTCAGACTCTTAAAAATATTTCGTTGAACACGTGTTTCATGGTTTTTTAGAATTCCCCCCCAAAGGGTTGAAATAAGGGACTGAAAGTTTATATGGAAAAATCTTAAAATCGCCACCGGTTTTTATAAAAATTTAAATTCAGACTGTTAAAAATATTTTATTGAACACGTGTTTCGTGGTTTTTTTAGAATTTACCCCTAAGGATACAAACGGACGATGCTGCGCGCGGCCCCTAGTCTTATATAAAATTACACTGTACGGATTTGTGAGCTGCCTTTTTCTCCTTCAAACTTATAATATCGAATTAAAATATTACACCTACATAAAACATATGTAATATGAGTGTTTTTTTATGTAAACTAATAGGTGACTCTACTACATTGTACTTTTTAATTGTTTTTTTTTGACCGACGTTGAGTATCCGACACAAAATATATTCAAAACTTACTTAAGTCAAATTAGCCTGCTAATTTCATAGATTTAATACCGATCTATAGTTACAGACTATATATGTATATACACATATAAATATAATAATTTAATCTCTCTCTCAAATAAAAAAGTTTGACGTAAATATAACACGATCTAAGATAAGGGATAAATATCGATAAGTGATAATGTATTTTCCGAGCTCATTCAAACATTTTTCCAACATAAATGTGACGTTGTTAAGCATAATAGACAAGGAGATATATGTATAGAGGCCGGTTGTGGCGCAGAGGCATAAATTGTGACTGTAAAATCGACTGGTTGTGGGTTCGATTCCCACTCGAGGAAGTGGAATATTTATTTACATTTGTAATTTCATTTCTTCGCTCTGGTGTCAAGGTAAAGCGCAGCGTTGAGTTCCGCCACTCAGCACGCAATGCCTCCAGAATTCGGCGGAAAGTGGGGAACAGAGTGTCTTAACACTAGGTTCCCTCTGCCTACTCTGCTTTGCGCGAGATAAAGCGTGAAGCTGATTTTAGATATATGTATACTTTCATAATACATATACAGTATTTCGTTTTCCCATATACTCTGAGGGTTAGAGGTTTGTGAATATAGAATTAAGAAATTAGGACAAACATTGTAAATATCGTTGAACTATTTACAGTAGTTAAAATAATATGGCAGTGGGGCATTTTTCGTTTATCTGTGATACAAATATTTTTGTATATAAGATAAATGCACATTGCATTTATTATTATTAAGATTTTGAAAATTAAAATTACTTTTTTTAAGCGATTAAAAAGGAATAAAGAAATTTAAGTTAATCTGTCAGAATCAAATACATTTTTTTATTTTAGTTTCGCGCTGTATCACGCACATAGCAGGGTAGGCAGAGGGAGCCTAGTTACTCCGCTCTCCGCTTTCCACCCAATTCTGGAGGCGTTCAACGCCTCGTTTTGCCTTGACAAACTTGACAAAAGAGATATCGAACCCACAACCTGTCGCGCTTACACACTTTTGCCCCTGTGCCTGACAAATATATTTACATAAGAAATAAAAATAATGTATTAATAAAAATAAAAATAATGTTGTGTTTTATACAACTATTCTATATAAGATATTTTTATACATTATAATGAAACATTGTCACCTTTACAGGCTAAAATATAGTTACATTACGAATTTTACGATTCCTCTGCATAATAAGTTCGTGAATATTTTTACCCTTCATCATACTTGGTGTACTTAAGTAGAAGGTATGTCGTGTAAAGAGAAAATTAGATTCGTTTCTTACGTTAGCGTAAAAATTGAATACGAAAAAGAGTATCATTTTAAATGTATCTCTGAATTATTGTACAGAATATTTATTATACCACTTGATGAGCGTTATATGAGAATTTCGAAAATTAGATTCTTGTTTGAATGTGTAAAAAATATTTTTTTACTAACTTCTAAATAAGTATGTACTGGGTTTTAGAAATTAGTGACTTGTCTGCTTTAAATATAGGATTATGTGATATTATCGAGAGCAAAAAAAACAACGTAAGAATATTTACATATAGTTTACTTATCTCACTGGAATATGTAAATACAATAATTTAAACACAGTCTATAAATGTAATAAATTAAAAGTAGTTAAGTTTATAGTCGTTTCAAAGATATATATTAATTGTACTTTTGAAAGTATAAAAAAATCCAACATTAGTCTTATAAATTTTAGTTTTATTTTGGCAATATGAGAAACACTATGGTAGTTCTTAAGGCAATGCTTACATATCATATGCAGTGAAATATTTTGTATTTGTTCTATACTAAAACTAGAAAACTCCGGCATGTAGAAGTAGACTATATATCCATTGTAAAACTCGCATCTTAAAACAAAAAAATCTTTGTAGAGAAATTTTCAGAAAGGCATTGTTTTTACATGGCACCACTTCGCAAGGCTAAACGTTGAATATTCATATATTTATATTCATTTGCAATAACTGCTCTACCCTTATATAATAATGTTATAAAAATAAGATTATTCTTTAAGTTTCTTTCTGCTTCACCAACTTTTTTAAATATATATTATTTAATGTGTACATCAAATTGATATGTTTTTTGCTATATTTGTTTATTAAAGTTAAAATACTATTAATAAGTAAATTGTACATAAAATTACACATAAAGAGTTTTACTTGTTAATAAATATTCCATAAATTACAGGATCGGATAAATAATGAGTTCCAAAAAGATGGTAACCTCTTGGGACATAAGAAGCCAATCATGTTCACCGTCACCTTAGCTATTATTACCTATACGATTCCCAAGACAGGAAACTATCTAAATGAAGAATAACTCGAGATCGACAAATAATACTACCTTTAATGTCTTCCTTTTTTCGATTACCCAATTTTATTGAGGTCATCTCCTCTACCGTAAATAGTTGTATTTGGTTACGAAAAGAGCCAAATGACAGTTCTGACATGTGAGACACTTGTAGTGGAACCAACCGTAATAGTATGTGTATTACAATGGCCAGAATTATGTAATCATTTATCTTAATGCCAAAATGAGTAAAATGTTGACCTTAAACTCACCTCAAGGACAACTGAGGCAAGTGTTAAGTGTTAATTATCTCAACCACACTTATGATTTCATTAAAAAAAATCTTTTATCACTTTATAATACAAATACACATCTAGGATTTTTTGTTTTTTTTTTATTTTTAGTGCATCCAAAATTGAATTTTAGTTTTCCTTTATTGTAAACAGGATTTTTTTTAATATGAAGTAGCAAACGTAGTAGAGGATAAATTGTGGTCATGTAGATCTGTATTGATAAGTGATTGAACTTGTGATAAAGGTTGTACCGCCATTTGACGTCCCTTATTTCTGTCTAGTTATTATTGTAGATAATATTTTCCAAAAAAAGAATTCTGACTTCTATTGATTATTTAAGATAAAATTAATGCAATTTTATGGCTTTTAAAATTAGAGAAATAGGAGAAATGTTAATCATAATACAAATATTAACATTTTGTAAAAACTGATAGTATTAAAATAAATTTGAAAATTATAATTTGAAGTTTTCAAGAAATAAAGAAATTTATTTAAATACTACTTATTTAAAACGTAACATACTTATATAAAATTCATTAATAATAATGTTCAGAAACTGTTATATTATTTACATTATTTAATCTATTCAGTTGGTTAATTTAACAAAAATACTGAACAGGTAAATCACTAATACTTGCCTTATATATGGAGAAATTCCATCGCCAAGAACAATACAAGGACAATCAACTCCATCGGAAATTTCTTAAACTAAATGAAACTCGACGGAATGTCGGAAGACGTGCGCGGCCGTCACTCGCGGTCCGCGGGCGCGAACTGGCTACGAGCTACGAGCTACGTGCTACGCTTATACGTACGTATATAATATGTAATTTAGCTTTAGCATGATATGGATGAACGTTTGAAGGTATGGTAAAGTAACTAATGACAGTGACTAAAATGGATTTATTTTATTCATATTATTTAATATGTGAAATAATTTGATAATTTGTAGTTCAATTCTTTATATTATTTTTTTTTTATCCGCTTCACGCTGTATCGCGCACACAGCAGGGTAGGCAGAGGGAATCTAGTATCTAGTCGGTTCAACGCCGCGCTTTGCCTTTACACCAGAGAAATGATCTCCACTATGGGTAGTGATTATCGACTTCATGTTAATTCTCATATTAATAAATTGATTTTTTTTACCGTCACAAAATAACACACAAAAATATTTTTACATGTATTTGCTGTGACCAAAACCCCATTAAATTTAAAAATAGATCAATCCCTCCACAGACTTATAATTCTAAAAGTGATACATGTAAATATTGTACTAAAATGAAGCAAGCTAATGATTGTTATCTACGAGTATGTTTGGATATGAAGTGAACATGATAAAGTAAGTAATTTCCTGCGTTAGTAGAAAAATAGAGTCGGTTGGTGACGTGTGCTTGTACTGTACCTAATATTTTAGAACTTTTTATTACTGTGATATCAGTTGTGGCGCAGTGGCACAAGTGTGACTGTAAAACTGACTGGTTGTTGGTTCGATCCCCACTAGAGGAGATGAAATATTTACTTACATTTAAATTTCTATTTCTTCGCTCTGGTGTCGAGGCTAAGTTCGGCGTTGAGTTCTGCCACTCAACACGCAATGCCTCCAGAATTCGGCAAAAAGTGAGAAACGGAGTGTCTAACACCAGGTTCCCTCTGTCTACTCTGCTGTGTGCGGAATATAGCGTGAAGCTAATTTTTTTTTTTTTATTACTGTGATAATTACACCCACACAGTCACTTACAATAAGTTGCGTGTTATTATTATCTCATACGATGTTAATTAAGCTGATATCAATGTCCGTATTGTATATTTTTTTCCGTCCGTATTGTATACCTTGTATATTTTTTTAATATTATAGTCAAAATAAGTTGCTTACGTTGTAGCGTATAATTCAGATAGGCTCGTTGTAGAATGAGAAAATAAGTAATAAATATAGATGAAAACTACTATTTACCTTATTTATTTTTCCATTATTTGTATGGAAGGTTCTCACTTCGTGACAATTTTCCATAACTGTAGGTCCACATCGATGCATAAATGCTTGTATCTTTTATTTGCGTTGAGTTAGAAAACGGAGAACAAAGTAATCTATAAAGGTTCAGTTTATAGCTCTTGAGGTACGGATCACTAAAAAGTAAATTTAATAACGTCAAAATATTTATTTAAGAAACAAATCAAGAGTTTCCAACATTTGATACGAGAAACTCGCGTTATTCCGTTCTTTGTAATGTGATCATGCAGAACGTGTAATAAAATATTCACATACGATTATTCTATGAGGCGTGCCGTGGCGCAAGGGTACAAGTGTGGAACTGTAAACGCGACAGGTTGTAGTTCGATCTTCACTCTAGGAAATTAAATATTTATTTAAATTTATGTATTCATTTCATTTTCGTCGAGTTCATTCATTTCATTCCGCCACTCAACACGCAATTCTAAAAACCTTCAGAATTCGGTGAGAAATGGGGAACGGAGTGTCTTAATACTAGGTTCCCTCTGTCACGCACGCAAGGAGGTATAACGTAAATCTATTTTAATTTTTAATTTAATTTTGATTATTTTGTGATACAAGTTTCACATTGGATAAATAAATAAACTAAAAGTGTATATAATAAGGTTTTTCAATCTGAAGTGAATGGGTAGATTTCACAAACGATTCCACTTACCGCAACCCTCGAGTAAAGGGCTTTGTCCGTTTTATTGGCGCTAAAGTTAAATAAAAAGAATGTGATGGGTTTTCTGGTATATTGACACTATCTTGATTACAACTAATTTAGGCTTTGTCATTTCTTGTTAATTTTTTTTAAATCCATTTGTTGTTGTGTAATTTGAAACGAAATTTATAACATACATAATACATATATATTAGAAATAAAACAATAATAAAATATGGAGGCCGTCTATTAGACGCTGTTTACACGATGGTGTTGGATTTGATTCCCACTCGAAAGATTTAATTATTTTTAATTTCCCGTTCATTGTTCTGGAAGATAAAATGCGACATTGAAGTCAGCTACCCAACGCTCAATGTCTCGGTTCTCGGATTTATGCGAAAAGCGAAGGATGAAGTGATTTGACACTGTATTCTCTCTAACTGCCATGTGTAAGTGCAAGTAGGACTCGCCCATCGAGATTTTGATTCCATGCCAGTTTTGGAATTGTAGGTCAAAGGAAAGTAAAACTTATAAAAGTTGAACAACTTAAGTTTACGGGCGTAAGCACTTATTTTGTATGAAATAAAATAAAACTAGAATTTGTAATAGATTTTGTCTGTAATATATATAAATTTCTTTTTTTTTTATTTTTCCTTTTATTTGTACTGCAAGTTCTCACTTTGTGCTAAATTCCATAAGTGTATGTGCAGGGGAAGTATCCTATAGGTTTTGATGACGTAAAACAAAAATATACAAAATGCACAAAAACGAAGCTGAAATGCTTACTAATGCTAATAACAACTAATGCTTACTAATGCTTACTAATGCTTACTAATGCTTACTAATGCTTACTAATGCTTACTAATGCTTACTAATGCTTATAATGCTGAAGATATAAATATCTTTTAATTACTTGAAAATTTAAACCTCACATTTTAATACTAGGCGATCTCGAGATAGATGAGCTAGACAGATAGAACAATAAACATACACAAAGTGATCTTATAAGGATAAAGGAAAAAACGGAGAGTTCCGTCGTTTTTTTTTTGAGGTAAGAAACTCTAAAAAGGAATAACATTAGACAAGATGCAGAAAATAGATGTGATCGTTGTTAGTTATATCTACTTTCCGCAAAAGAGCTTATTGCCTTTTGATCACAGCGGCTCTGAATGCATATTCATGTGTTGGTGTTTGCGCCGTCGATACAGGGCGCGGTAATGTATGACGCTCGCTTCTATAAAACCTACTTATACTTTTGATTGGTTAACTACGTTTGCTCCACTTTTGCAGATCAAATAACGTATTCCATTTTCTCTTTTTTTTTCTCAGGTTCACGCTATATCCCGCAAGTAGTAGGGTAGGCCAAATTCTGAAGGCATTGTGGATGTTGAGTGGCGGAACTTTACTCCGCGCTTTGCCTCGACAATAGAGTGAAAAACATGAATTAAAATTTAAAAAAATTAAATCAGCGTCACGCTGTATCCCACACACAGCAGGGTAGGCAGAGGGGACCTAGTGTTAAGACACTCCGTTCCACACTTTCTGCCGAATTCTGGAGGCCTTGCGTGTTGAGTCGCAGAACTCAATGCCGCGCCTTGTCGCGACACCAGAGCGATGAAATGGAAATATAAATTTAAATAAATATTTCATCTTCTCGAGTGGGGATCGAACCCACAACCAGTCGGTTTTACAGTCACACTCGAAGAAATGAAATATTTAGTATTTTCATTTTTTTCGTCGGAGACCAGTCGTGGCGCAGGGGCACATTCGATCCCCACTCGAGGAGATTTTATTTGATTGTTATATTATCGTAAGTATAAATAAATACTTTCTGTCTGCGTGTTTCGTATAAATTTGCTATCAATTACTACAATGGCACTGGAATTGTAGTAATTGATAGCAAATTTATTGACGACAATTTAAATTTCAATAATATATCGCAGATGTAGAGTTAAAATATGCATTCAAAGGCATCTGTTACTAGCTTACCTTTGTTTATACACAGGTCGGTGAAAATGTGTGAACATAATAAATCGTGATAAATGCATGCATATATTGAAAAAAACTTAATTGTTATTTATTATTATAAACACTACTTATAATAATTTAATATACACACATATTTTAATTTTGCTTAAAAATTATAATTGTAATAATGTTAAGGTATAAAATCTAATTTGTACATTTTAGTATATTATAAGTGGAGAACGGAGTGTCTTATCACTAGGTTCCCTTTGCCTACTCTGCTGTATGCGGGATACAGCGTGAAATAGTACACTTTGAATTATATCTAAAATTATCAAAGTGACATAATAGTAGATATCGTTCGTGCTAATACTAGAAAAAGTACAATTTGCGAAAAATTCTATTGGAGAAAACAATAGGATAAATAAATACGAAGTTGTCGTAGAATTTCCAATTAGTGTCATTAACAGTAGCCGACAGATTTCTTACTACTTTATATCCTCTCGCAACGATTGCGGGAAGCGCAATCTTTATAATATTATTAATAATTGAATTCATTCATAAAAGTACTATCGAAAACACAAATCCGTATGTTTTTGTGTGTTTTTGCAGAGAAATAGCTTTAGATTATTTGCATTGAGAAAAAAAAAGGACTTTTGCCGTTCCATTGATTCCTAAATAATCTTATGCGAAATAACTTCTAATGTCATAAAAACAATGAAATCGGGAATATGACGAACCTTAAGAACGCTAAAGGTTGTGGATTAAAAAGGAAAACTAGAAGTAAAGTAAAATTGATAATTTATTAATTGTTAATTATTAAACATCCATATCGAGTGTGGTGATGTATTTAAAAAAAATGTGTTGACTGCTGTTTTGTTGTGGCGGCCATTTTGGATTTATTTCATATCATGTATTGTTCTAGTCAAGCACTTTTATCTGATATCGATATCGACTGTGATTGAAGAAATATGTAGTCCGCCATTTTGTTGTAGCGGCCATTTTGGATTTATTTCATATTGTGTATTATTCTAGTCGAGCACTTTCATTTGATATCCATATTGAGTTTGATTGAAGAAATATGTAGTCCGCCATTTTGTTGTGTTGGCCTTTTTGGACTTTTTTTCAAGAATAATTTAAATTGATTATAATAATATAATAAATTGACTATAATTTTGTAAATTATAGATTAAAATAAGGTATATACATAAAAGTTTACTTACGAAAAAGTAATAAATATAATCCTAACATCCTACTTAGGGTGTATACGTTTCAGTACGTGCTAAGATAAAATGTAAATTATTGCTTCCTGTTACAATGTTTGACTTCACCTGAAAAAATATACGCAGATAGAACATTCAAATTAAAAGATTTATTATTTTTACACATACAAATTTTCTTATCCTATATAAACATTTGAATAATTTATATTAGCTTTTGATTCGTCATTCGTAAAAAAAAAGAAAATCAAATAGTTTTGTTTTATCATAATTTTACAATATAATGTATAAAGTTATAAACTATTATATTTTTTTTGTCTACCGTGACGCTTAGGACAAGGTTTTACTATAAGCAATGGTTGTGGGTTTGATCCCCACTCGCAATAATCCTTCCACACTGTAACACGCTCGTCTATGCCAATTTTTTCTTCACGCTCTCATGAGACAGACGGCGGCGTTAAATTCCATCAACCTATCTATCCTACCTATCTGTTGTCTAGTTTCCACTAGAATTTACGACATGTACCTATGCAGGATACAGAATGAAGCTGAAAAAAAAAGTTGAATAATAACCACAAAATGATCTTGTATTTGTAATATAATGACATTAAATTATATTTAGTCGTAATCTAGTTGTCTGATAACATATCAGGAAAATGGTGTGAAAAAAATATAAAATTTATTTAAGTTTCCCTTTATTAAAGGAAAATGAAACTGTGCTTATAGCATTTACTGCGTACGTGCGTAAAAATACAAGCCAATAAACAAAACTTTATATATTTTCTGGCAAATGTTCCTTCCAAAATTGCTTATATGCTCACATATGATAGAATTCTATTTACATAATTAACATTTAGGAAAGTATATAATATTGTTATATTATAAATGTAAAAGTTTGTTAAGGGAGATGTTTGTCCTACATTTACGCAAAAAATACTGAACGGATTTAGATGAAACTTTACAATAATATAAAATAACAAAGGCTATAATTTGTTTAAGGATTTTGTATAATTTAAGCTGGCAATGCCGCGTTTGGGTCGCCAGTAATATATACATATAAGTACTATAATCTCTAAACTATTTACAAAATGTAAATAAATAGTTAAATATAATAAAAAATATATTTCCAGGAAAGCAAATGAAATAAAACAAATCAAATCCGATGAAGAAATTGAATCGGAATATACTGTCTCATAATATATTTTACATATCAGATACAGTCAACGAGCTCAGTCTTATGAGACATGTAGCCATCAAAAGAGAATGTTCCATTTATATGAAAGCTATAAATTTTTGTTTTCGCTTCTTATATACACTATAGTTACATGTTAAAGTCGCGTTTCAAGTACTTTGTAATGTAAAGCAAGTGCTATGTGCTAGAAAAAGGAACTTTTATGTTCGTACTGGCGTTTTAGTGCTACAAAGTAAAACCTCATTTGATTAAGCTATTATACTAAACTTATGTATAACTCATTTTTTTTCTTAGAGGCCAGTCGTGGCTCAGGGGCACAAAGTGTGACTGTAAAACCGACTGGTTGTGAGTTCGATCCCCTCTCGAGGAGATGAAATATTTTATTAAATTTATATTTCCATTTTTGCGCTCTGGTATCGAGGTAAAGCGCGGCGTTGTATTCTGCTACGCAATGCCTCCAGAATCCGGCAGAAAGTGGGGAACGGAGTGTCTTAACACTAGGTTCCCTCTGCCTACCCTGCTGTGTGCAGGATACAGCGCGAAGCTGTTCTTTTTATTTTTCTGTAATTGTAAACGCGACGGGTTGTGATTTCGATCCCCAACCGAGGAAATTAATTATTTATTAAAAAATATATTTCCATTTCTTTGCTCTGGTGTCGAGGCAAACGTTGTGTAGAGTTCCGCCACTCAACAACCAATACCTCTAATATTCGGCAGTAAGTGGGGAACGGAGTTTAACACTAGGTTTCCTCTGCCTACCCAGCAGTATGCAGGATACAACGTAATGCTGATTTTATATGAGTTATCTATTTATTTAAGTGAGCTGCATAATTTTGTGAAGATTATGATTTTTAGGGTTCCGTACCTCAAAGTATAAAAACGGAACCCTTATAGGATGATAATGAACTTTGTCGTCCGTCGTTAAGACCATTTATCTCGAGATCTCGTGGAAGCTCAAGCTAAAATCAACATCCAATATTCAACTCTCTAGAAGCAGAGATCAAGCAAGGAAAATCAAGCCTATAATCAACGCAATCATAAGTTACGAGCATTTATGCATCGATTTTGCTACAATTTTTATGAAATTCACCGTGTTATGAAAAACCCCGTACTTCCAATAGACCTATCTATACTTATGAGATTTGTTACGAAAAATTGTTATTTTCATAGAAAAAAATCGTCAATGAAACTTATATTTATTGCTTATGTCATATAAAATGAGTGCATATGCTCGCAAGTATAAATTGTAGTTCCCTTGACCTTCAATCCTGAAATTGCTACGGAAGCCTCGGCGGGTGAGTCCAATACACACTTCACCGGTTTTTATTTTTTTAAAGAATTATAGCTCTAGTAACTGGTAAGTAAACCTAATACTTAATAATTTATCTAACTATTGTTTTGAAAAGAAAATATTTTATATAAAAATAATAATCCGCGAATGTGGATTCATACGTATATCTATGATGCATCCACGTTCCAAAATAGCCTGATGCGTTGTTTTTTCAAAGAATATTTAAATGTGTTAATTAAAAGTTTAATGCTATGGCACCTACAATATTAATATAATATAGATTTTGCCTGTATACAATATTAAGAAACGATGATAAATCCGGTGTGTAATTATACGAAATGGGGAAAAGGAAATAAGAGAACGGCAACTTCACGGCTTGCTCTCTCATTCTATACACGCTTTGTTTATTCCATCCGAAACGGGGAAGAAACACGCGATTATACGATTCACAGAGCCTCAATCAGGATTTTATTGAATAAATGTATCCCTCTAATATTCATAACAAGATAAGAAACAAAGAAAATTAAAAAAGTAACGGTTTTGTTCACGGAATTTCCATTGCTGTTGTCACATATGTGTAGAATACTCTGTATTTCTGTAAATGCACAAGAATTTTTCTTTAGCACATTTTCCTTTTAGTCGAAATAAATTCGAATAAAGCACTTATTCCAATATGTGAAAATGTTCTTTTTAATATGTTCTACAATTCGTTTAAAATATTTGTAACTTTTCTAAAAAATAAACATATGGTTTAAAAATAAAAAGTATTTTTATAATTTTTTTCTATCGCGATGCTATGAGATAGTGTTTGACTGTAAACGCTATGATTTATATGAATACTAGGGCTATGATATTTTTTTTCAATGGCGTTGAGTTCCTATAGTCAACACGCAATGAAAAGTGAAAAACAAAGTGTTTTAATCAGCTTCACGCTGTATCCCGCATACAGCAGGGTAGGCAGAGGGAACCTAGTGTTAAGACACTCCGTTCCCCACTTTCTGCCGAATTCAGGCATTGCGTGTTGAATGGCAAAACTCAACGCCGGGCTTAGTCTCGACACCAGAGCAAAGAAATGGAAATATAAATTTAAGTAAATATTTCATCTCCTCTAGTGAGGATCGAATCCACAACCATCGGTTCGGTCGGTCGGTTTTACAGTCACACTTCGTGCCGCTGCGCCAAGACTGGCCTCAAGTGAGACTACTACATTATCTCAGATTACAATGCAATTGAACCGTAAACTTACGGAGTCATAACACGTCTTATTGAAAGTGTATATCTATTCATATTGTAAGTAACAATCACTTTCAAAATCTAGATAAGTCTTTGTACTTGGTAAAATTGTTTTATATCTGTTACCAAATAAAATTACGGTGTAATATAGTTTGACGCCATTTTAAAATTAATATCTGAATTTCAGATTCATATATTTAATATAAAAACTATAAAGTATAATTAAAATTAAAAGTAGACCAAAAAATATTTATTTTCAAAGTAACACTGGCCATATTATGCAAAAGAATTGATCATTACAATTGCCTTGCATTTTTTTGGGTATACAATGCCACCTATATTTTTTTTATTTTTTAACATCTACCTTAAGTATGGGCCAGTCGTAGCGTAGGGGCAAGCGTGTGAGTAAATGTGACAGGTTGCGTGTTCGATTCCCTCTCAAGGAAATTAAATATTTATTTTTTTTTCACTCTGGTGTCAAAAAATGATGACTTTCTGCCACGTAATAAATTCCGTGGAAAGTACGGAGCAAAGCGTCTTAACACTAGGCTGCCTCTGCCTACCATGATACATGCGGGTTACAACGTGTAACTGAAAAAAAAGAAATACGAAAAAGAGGTTATATTCCTCTTAAACTCACGTAACAATTCACGTTAACTTTGTTGAAACGGTCACGTATTATTTGGTAGTAAAGTTTTATCACTAGGAAAAAAAACTACGTTGATTGCTGTGCGCTGACCCTCACGTTACATTGTTACCTTTCAATTCAGTTTCTCGGCTCTAATAATGGTTTATTGTTTATATTTTTCTACACAAAAAACTTACTTAAAGTTTTGCTAAAAATACACTCCTTGTAAAAAAATATATAGAAATTATAATGAATTTTGTAATAAGTATTTACATGCAAATAGTGGATATCATATCTGCTGCTGCTGCTGCTGCTATTTCATAATATGTAACAAAACATTGATTGTCAACAGTGTCATATCTCCTTAAAAAAGGACATCTAAGTCATTTCCAATTCAAAGATTAAGTGAAGTGCCTAGCGCACTATTCGTATATTTTACTATTTAATTTTAATTTAAAAAAATGACTTGAGGCCAGTCGAGGCGTAAGGGCACAAAATGTGACTGTAAAGGCGACTTATTAAATATTTTTATATTTTTAATGTGTTATTCCACACTTAAGAAATAAAAATACTTATTAAGAAAACATGCCTAAGTGTAGAATAACTTTAAAAATGTAAAAATATTTAAAAAATAGTATTCTCTCTTGCAAAACGATAATTCTAAGTAATTATCTTTGGGTAACGGATATTTGTAAAAATCTCCCTATAGAGATGCTACCAACATAAATAAGTTGAGACAAGCGTATAAGCATTTCGACGTAGCTCGATGAGAACGTATGGCTTAGTTGGTCAGAGCGTTTGGACAGTTTCCAAAGAGACACGGGTTCAAATCTCGCAACGCTAAATTTTTATACGTTTTTTTAATAAGTATTTTTCTTTCCTAAGTCTGAAATAATACTTTAAAAATGTAAAAACTCACTTTTGACTAATAATATTTAGTATGAAGTGAATTTTAAAGGCGATCATATATTTTTATGCCAGTCAATGCCAAGAGAAATTGGATTTATTTATTAATATTTTAAGAAAAGTAATTTATTCATCCATTTTGGTAGACGTTTCGAATTTTATTGATACTCGGAACAATTTTTGGGCAGCGTTTAAATACAAGCCATAAAATATGATAGTTATATACATATACATATCTATCTATCTCTCTAGATATCGTCGTATATTAAGTTATAGGATTTTTTGTAATTCCCACACGGAATACTACATACAGCTGTTTTGATTTAGTAGTTGCTAGTAGTTTTCCGAATCAGTGAGCTGACAAGTGTTTCGCTAGTAATGAGGGAGGATTTCACACCGCGATAGGTACATTTTAATATCATGTGAATATAATCGAATGTTATACCAAAATTGAGTACAATTACTGAGAAAATTAATCATTCCATTGTAGCGCAGTTGTGAAGTTCTTAACGATAAGATAGTTGTGGTTATTGTGGGTTCAATTTTCACTCTACAAAGTCTGGTTGATCGTTGCCGTGCAATATGAGAGTATATAGGAATATTTTTTTTCATTTTCACGCTGTATGCCATAAGTAGCCGCTTCGCACTTTCCGTCGAATCTGGATGTATTGCGTGTTAAGTGGTGGAACCCACCAGAGTGAAGAAATAAAATATAATATATTTCATTTAAATAGTTTACTTTTTACTTGTCATAATGTCGATGTATGGTAAAAATATTTAATATATTTTGGGCATTTAAAAATGTTGCTGTTCTTTATTTATAAATCGTAAAGTTAATTCCCCGACAATGAAACTCACTTCACTTCACTGGTTGTCATCAAACATATGTACATATGTATGTATGTAAAATTCGAATGTATTTTATTAAAGGCTGATAGTTTATTATTTTCAATTTTCTGTTTTTTACAAGTGAAAATCGTTGGTGAAATTACAAAAAAAATAAAAGAAATCAGCTTCACGTTGTATCCTGCACACAGCAGGGTAGGCAGAGGGAACCCAGTGTTAAGACACTCCGTTCCCCACTTTTCGCCGAGGCAATGCGTGTTGAACGGCGGATCTCAACGCCGCACTTTGCCTCGACACCAGAGCGAAGAAATGAAAATATAAATTAAAGTAAATATTTCATCTCCTCGAGTAGGGATCGATCCCACAACCACTTCCAATACTCAAAAAGTTTATATTCATTGTGGTAGAATTTTTGTCTTACTGCCGATGGTGCATTTTTAGTGTTTTTAAGTGAATATAATAAATTTTATTAAGATGAGTTTTGAATGTCCGACCGTAAGTACTGAGCCCATATGAAATTATGCTATCCATTAAAGATGTATATAGTTGTAACTTACTTTTGAAGTGTAGTTTGTTTTTTTATATTGTTTTGCTGTAATAAGTCGTAGTTTATTGCATATATATTCAATATGTCTGTGAATCCCAATGAAATCTCTTGGTATGGCCATACCACGTGCTATAAGACATTCCATAGTTTCGCTGCTTGGACAATGAATGATTCACTGTAGCAACGAGTAGGGCACAAAGATATCTCCAGCACATTATTATTTTGGCAGCGGAGAGTTAGTGGAAGGGAGTTGGAACCGAGAAAGGAAAAACGCCGCTTAAGGTAGGTTGGAGTTTTAGGGTGGAAGAGGATAGAGTAGAGGAGAGAAAGAGTGTGAAGATTTCGACGGTCTTTAATAGGAAACCAGCCAAGTCTAGAGCGTGCTCACTGACATGATTGAACTTCTTCAGTCCGAAAAAGAACGGAGACGTATTATATACATTTAGCAAATTAAATACATCGCCATGATTATTATAATATTTTTTCCAAAAGTTATATCTTTTTACGATTCATACACACGATTACGTGACCTTTATAGATGAACACAGACAAAATATTATATAAAAAAAATAAGTGTAGTAACACACAGAATTCCAATATTATTTAATATCGTGCTCTTGTAATATTTTGACGACATATTCAATATATTGTATTAGTCACACATCGTAGCACAGCTGCTAGCTGCTACGAGTGTCATTTATGTATACATTGTAATAATACATATATACATTTTACTAATAAATTATTTTTATTTTGATCTATTTTGATCAAAAGAATATATTAAAAATATAATTCTTTTCAAATGTATATAAAAAAATAAAATATTCATTTGAGATATAACGTCGTTGCGCGACGGGAGTTCCATTGCTAACCCAAAACAATAACAATGTAATATCCACTCATCGAAATGAAGTACATATTTTCAATTTCTCGCTCCGATAAGATGACAAAGCGCGGCGTTATGTTTCGCCACCTAACTCATAACGTAATATCTCGAAAATTGACCGGTAAGTAGGGAACCGAATGTCTCTGGTAATGCAAAGGTGGCCTGTACCTACTATAGGATAGGTACGACAGTAGATATATTTAGATTTTTTAGCTTTACGTTGTGTCTTATATATAAATTAAAAGCTATATAATAAGAAAGTTGAATTCAAATCGGTTTACTAGTTCTGAAAATTTGCGCATTCAAACATACAAACATTCAAACATCAACAACACAGTTAAAATATTTAATATTTAAGGGAAAGACATATTTTTTAAAATTATTTCTAATATTATTCATGTAGTATATACATAGAATCTCTATCTAAATAGATACAATTTTGTTTTATTTACAATTTAAATAAGAAAAACAGGACAAAAATTACTTATTTAGTAAAACGTATAAAAATTTGAACGTAGCGGGACTCGAACCCGCGCCACTAAGCCATACGTTCTCATCAAGTTACGTCGAAATTTTTATACGCTTGTCACAACTTATTTATGTTGTTAGTATCTCTGTAGGGAGATTTTTACAAATTTCCGCTACCCAAAGATAATTACTAAGAATTATCGTTTGGCAAGAGAGAATACTATTTTTTTAATATTTTTAACATTTTTAGAGTGTTATTCCATACTTAGGAAAGAAAAATACTTATTTAGAAAACGTGTAAAAATTTGAACGTAGCGGGACTCGAACCCGCGCCTCCTGGATACCGACCAGGTGCTCTGACCACTACGCCATACGTAGCCAGCTTAAAATTGTAAGTCTCGAGCTTTTTCTGAAATTCTAGCTTAGCTTAGCCAGAGCCTTTTCATCAGATACCTCACTTGAACTAGCAGTTTTATTAACAAAGTTTGACCCCCTTTTAAGTCTATATTTTTTTAGGATTTAACCACAAACGTATAGTTTGTAGATTTTTTCCTGAACTACATTTCATAATTCTAAGTCAACTATTACTCTATTAATTTTGATTCCCTTTATATTATCGAAATATGTGTGTTTTTTTTAAATAAATGTAGAAATATTATTTTTTTCAGGAAATCAAGGGACCGCTGTAGACTTGAATATATGGTTTAAATTTCAACTTGATATCTTCCTTCACTTCAAATCAGACCTGTCAAACCTAATATATTTTTAATGTAAAAATTCTCCTCCGAAATGTATAAAATAAAAAATATAAATATATTACATTTGTGGGTTTGTAATATATATTTTCTAGAGTATTCTAAATTCCATAAGATTAAGTGCCGGACACCCATTTCCCATGTTTCATCGCGCTGATAAAATTCACACGATCGCAGTATTCCGCATGGTTGCGGTTTCTCAAAGCTTTTTACATAGAAAAAAAAACGAAAATCCCTTGGTGTGGATTAAGCAGATTTCCTCGGTAATAAATAGGCCCATTCCAAGGGCAACGCTTTAGGAAGTTTACTGTAGCAATAGCTTAAACATTTTATACTTGCTGGGAATCGGTAACTTCGTCCATCAAAACACACTTTTTTGGTTTAAATCTGCATTATGAATGTTTATAGGGTCGTTGTGAAAATGACAAGTACTTCTTTACGGTCATTACATTTTAATTATTGAAATGATAAATTTTGCCAAAGAATTTAAATGTTTCAGTATATACGTTTTTGTTTGTGACAGTTTTAATTTTAAAGCTATATTTTCTTCGTATTTCCATACCCATTTTGATTTAGCTTAATATATGTACACATATTTTTTTTTACGCCGCCTCTTGCCATATCCCGTACACAGCAGAGTAGGCAGTAGGGAACCTAGTGTTAAAACACTCCGTTCCCATTTTCTGCCAAATTTTTCGAGGCTTTTTCGAGTTGCGTGTTGAGTGGCGGAACTCAACGCCGGGCTTTTTGTCTTGGTGCCACGCCGCCTCTTATTTTATTATTGTATATTTTGAATTTTCTTCTCATATTATTATGTTACTTAATTATATAGCCTCGATTGAATTACCTAGACGGAAAATGAACAAAATTGTTGTTTGTAACTAATATATATTATGCTAAGTATGTTAATGGACACATAACTTATCTTAAGATAATATTATAATTATTTTTAAATTACAAAAGAAAATAACAACGTCGTAGCTAACTTGGGGTTTTCTGGTTATACATAGGATATTTAAAAAAAATCGTCTTTCCCTTTCCACCGCCCAAGACAAAATATCTCAAAAACGAAAGGTAACGGCGACCGTAGTATTTTTTTTGTTCACCACTTAAGTATGTCACTGTGTTACTTGATATTTTTTGTATTTGTAAGACTAAAAGACCAAATACTTTAACATGATACAAATAAATAGGATGTCCAATACTCAATATCTATTAGCCTATTTTTACCAAGATCATTAAAATCTCATTTAAATGTAGTCAATAAAACATTTTTAACAAAAAGTAAAAACATTATATTGTTATTAGTAAAAAGATTATATTGGTGATAAATTAGGATCAATTTAAGAATGTTTTGATAATAAAATAGTATATGATTTAATTATTATAAAATTATATAATTTTACCATATAAAACAAAACGACGAATATTTCAAAATTAACCAAACCATTATGCTAAATCAAATATTTACAAGAAAAATAGTGGTGAGTAGATATCAGCGTTACCAGATTTTATCTTGGTAAAAAGCAGGGATATGCCTGTCCCGATCGGGACATTTAATTTTTGGGCTAAAAAGCGAGACATCTGGCAACGCTGGTAGATATGTATATTAAATGATCGTACTGAAATGATTTAAATTTTCAACTTATCGTTACAAATTCGTTAACAAAACATTATATCTTTGGTAGTTACTTTTTAGTAGGAAAAAGAACAAATTGTTCCAAGAACAAATCTACTTTTCCACGTACACTAAAATATATAAATTTACCAAATCTCAACTATCATAATCCAAATATGGCAGAATGGGCAGGCTTACGATATATGTGACCCAGATCAATGGAAGGTAGCGCTCAAATTACAGAGGTGCAAGCATTCCTCAAATAAACGAATAATGCCGAGCCTTAGGCTACAAATGCCAATAGCTCCTGCTCTCAAAAGTTTTTAGGTCACGTTCCTCACTTAATACTATTGACCTTGACTCTGTGTCTTCAATAAGATCCTTGGTTCACTCAGCCTATCCTGTTATGTAGTGAGTAGTTGTAGGCAGAAGGAACTTTGTGTTAAGACACTCTGTTCCCCACTTTCTTCCGAATTTTTCGAGGCATTGCGAGTTGAGTGCCGAAATTCGACGCCGGGACTTTGCCTTGGCCAGAGCGAAGAAATGAAAATATTAAGAAATAATAACACATTCCCTCGAGTGGAGATCGAACCGACAACCGTCGCGTTACAGTCACACCCTTTTGCCCCTGCGCTACGACGGCCTCTAAATAGATATTCTTTATTATGATTAGTATTATTAAGTACATACATACCTGTATAGAAATAATAACATTCTTCACTAGCATTAAACTCCCATTTAGCAGTAATCAATCATTTTGGCGCAATGTGTCTTGTCTACACGGTTTATCGAGAATAAGAAGAAAAATTTCATCTGGCGGTTACTATTCATGCATTTTAATTGCTGAATCAATTAATTGTGAATTTATTTTAAAATTTAAATATTAAAAAAACTGCTTAGACAGGTTCTACCTGTTAGTTAGCTCAGGTAAGCTGAGTTAACCCTGTGTTAAAAGGCTTCGTTTCCCATTTTTCGTCCAATTCTGGATGCATTGCGTGTGTTGAGTGGCGGAACTCAATAATCATTATGATATTCTCGTATCCACCTAAATATGAGGTAAGGAGAGAAAGCAAATTTACCATTTTTTATCCATTTTTATTGAAATAATACAATTTTATCCTACATAGATCCAACGGTGAGAGATACCTTATGATATGCGATATAACACGCTGCATATAAATTGGTTATTTTGTGACTCTCCTTACACACTGAGCTATTTATTTGTTGCCAATATGATCACCGAAAGATGCTTATATATGAAAGTATAACAAGAATTTGATGGCATTAATATATATAAAAAAAAATCCTTCATGTACTTCCTACTACTATTGTTTTAAGGATTAATACTGAAATATTTATGTAGTTGCTGCCTGTTCATTTTATTTTTATTTAAAATTTATATTTCCATTTCTTCGCACTGGTATCGAGGCAAAAGCCGGTATTGAATTCCACCTCTAAAACATTGCTTGAATGCTTCCAGAATTCGGTGGAAAGTGGGGAACGGATTGTCTCAACACTGGGTTTCCTCTGCCTACCCTGCTGTGTCCGGGATTCAGATGAAAAATGAAGCTGATTTTGATTGTATTTTTATAAATATATTTTATAATTTTTTCTACAGCTGACATTGCCTA
Source organism: Heliconius erato x Heliconius himera (assembly GCA_013421005.1). NCBI lineage: Eukaryota > Metazoa > Arthropoda > Insecta > Lepidoptera > Nymphalidae > Heliconius > Heliconius erato x Heliconius himera. The sequence goes on along the minus strand of JAATLQ010017432.1, from coordinate 11,598 downwards.
ATTTTTATGTATCTCTTAAGTTAATAATAAATCGTTCAGCTTTATCATAAATGCACTACAGTATTGTAACAGTATTGTGTTAACGATTTAGTTTAGTTTAGTCAATCGAACACAGAAATAAAATATTAAGAATAAAATTTATGACGTTGCTATAAATTTAATTTATACTTAAATTTTAACTTAAAACCGTTTTATACTTATATTGCCGTATAAGTATGCTACAGAGAAAACTCATGCACGACGTCACACTTACACTGTATATGAACACGCACACAAACTCAAAGCTCAGTCTAGACCTCATGGACTTCATACCTAGTTCATATTTGTAAAAATAATTGATAGCAATAATTACCACGTGTCATGTCCAAAACCATCTTTACAAAGGTACCTAAGTAAGAATATATTGACTAACTCAGCTATGGTTTAAGTGAAGAAAAACAAGACGAATCGCTTTTCTTTTTCTTTAGTAAGTAAATATCGTCGATCATTTTTGTTAAGCTAATTGATGATACGACCATTGGTCCGACGTTCCATGTTCTGGCAAAGCGCCAATAATACATCAACGTAAATTATATTAAACATGCTGCGTATTTTATACACTTAATACGGTGATGCTTATTATTAAAAAAACAATTGTCATTATAGTGTCAAAATGTAAAAAAATTGACATGTAATTGGTGTCAAACCTCACTTGTGTGTCAAATGTGAGTTTTTTGAGACTTTTACTTTGGAGTAAGCGTGTTATGCATTCTATATTTAAATTCAGACTTTATCGATCTCATAATTTGTGAAAAGTTCAAAATGGATTCTTTTTATATGTAAAAAATGCTATATATTAATGTATTAAGCTAAATGTATTTATATAAATTTAATTCGGTAAATATAATAAAGTAATAACGAATATTATAGACGTATTAATTTTTTAAAGTAGCGGTCTAGAATCTGTGCATCTTTGAAAATTTTCAATAGTATAAAATTAATTAAAAGATGAAACATACAAAATAAGTTTTGGATCAGATATTATTTTCCTTGTGGTATGTGAGACAACTGTTATAAATTGTATTGTATATGACGGCGCGGCGTCTGGACTTTATTAGCGACATAAGTGATTGATTTCCGGCCCCGCTAGTAGTAATATTTTAATAATTTATACAAAATCGCGCGCATTTAACATGTTCTGGTGGAATTGTATGAATTTGGCTAGGCAAACAGAGAGGTAAAAAATAGGAGGCGCAAGAGGTATGCAGAGACCGTAGTGTTTGGCGCTCCGTTCTCTCTGACTACCTCGCTAGGGATACAGCGTGAATCCAGTTTAGTTTAGTTTAGTTTTAATCTGTAAATATAACTCTAGAAAGTGCAGCGATGAGTGGCTGTTTCCTGTATTTTAAATCTCTGATATCTTCGGTATCGGGGAATTATAATCTACAGAAGATGCACAATGCCATTTATGTTTTAACTGGATAAGGAATAATACTATATTGTTCAAAAAGATAGATACAAGCACAGATTTGAGAAGGGAAACAATCTATGAATATTATAGAAATTCTATGTTACGTGAACTTTAACCGCTTACACAGCGTACGCAACGGAAACTGTCAAGCTTGAAATATATTGCTGAATTATCTAAGTACATATCTACGGAGTATATGAAAACATGTAAACATTTTAGTTTTGTTCGAGAAGAAAAAGAGAATATAGTCCTGTATTGCCCTCGAATATTGCGTCAGTAAGCGAGTAGTCAGCAAGTCTCTTTATTCTTTGGCATTCATACTCCCCTTTTAAATCCCGAAATTCTTTCAGAATTTTAAAATGAATTTATATTTCTATCATTTTCTAACTTCTGTAGCACCACAGTATAAACAACGAAAATTATTTTCCATATATTTTTGATATCCGATTTATATCCGCAATATTTTTTTAACAAATAGTAACAAAATACTGAAAAAGAAACAAATAATCGATTGCCATTTCCAATCATCCTTAAGTTTTAAACTCGATTAAGCCCAACCGTTCCTTCAGAACTCGATTACTTTTCAGGGACACGAGTTAATGAGACAAGGCAGACCTGCAACCATCCTTGACTACGCTGATATCATTAATTGTTTAATACGTCTCGGTCTAGTACTCGTCGATATTCATTTATTGTTTCATCGAATATTGTTTCGTTTGTTCCGTGTTGAGTGACAATTTATTGATTTTTTTTATTCATTTGTAAACTAAGAATTTAAATCCTTAGTTACTTTTAAATTCAAATCCTAAATATTCTAAAAAATATAATTTATTTAACAAAATATAACGGTAAATAACTATAATATAATGAATATATATGTTTTTTCCTTTAAGTATCAAAAATACTTTCAATCAAAATTGTTGCGAAGTCAATAAATAAAGCTTTAAGGAATAAATGCTGGAGGAGATTTATCCGTTCTTATACTGAGATTAGACTGTTCCCCGCAAAGCTCAGTCGCTTTGTCTAAATTAGGTTTTTTACTATTATTGTGAAGCAAATTGCTATTCAAGTGATATATTTTATTTATATGACTTTACGCTAAATCCAGGCTTAAAACAATTTTTTTAAGTGAATGTACAAAAGAAATAATTTAACAACAATTTGATAAAATTCAATGAACTATAACTATTTTCAATCTGATAAGCTTAGCATGTAAGAAGAAAAGAGAGAAAGAAAGAGTAAGAAAGAAACATAAGTTGAGCCACTTAAAGTGTCTGCTGATACGGAAACTGGATAATATGAGAAGAATATTAACAAAGTATATCAAATCATACACATACACATATTATTTCGAAAAAATATTATGATGTTTTCTTTTATTTTGTTAATTTTAGTAATTCCTTTGAAATTCCATTACACCACAATTTGGTTTAAAATCACAATATACGTTGTATGTTATGTATAATATAAAATATGTTTCATATATGACTACTAACAATGGCCACTATAAGAGAGTACGAATGCATAGATGCCAGAAATTGACTTGCAAAACAGTCCCGAGTGGCGAGCCAGGGACACTCGCTCGACGTTGTGACGACAGCCTGCAAGTTTGCTGGAACTGTATTATCTAAATAAAAGTATTTTAGACATTAGAAATATAATACGATACTTAGACAAAAATATTGAGGCCAGTCATGGCGCAGCGGCACGTAGTGTGACTGTAAAACCGACTGGTTGTGAGTTCGAACCCCACTCGAGGAGATGAAATATTTACTTAAATTTATATTTCCATTTCTTCGCTCTGGTGTCGAGGTTAAGCGCGGCGTTATGAGTTGATGAGTTCTGCCACTCATCACGCAATGCCTCCAGAATTCGGCAGAAAGTGGGGACCGGAATGTCTTAACACCAGGTTCCCTCTGCCTACCCTGCTGTGTGCGGGATACAGCGTGAAGCTGATTTATATTATTTTTAGATATTAAGACCAGTCGTGGCGCAGGGCCACGAGCGTGCAACTATTTACAAGCGTGCAACTTCGATTCCCACTCGAGGAATTGAAGTATTAAATATTTTCATTTTTTCGCTCTGGTATTAAAGCAAAGCGCGGCGTTTAGTTCTACCATTCAACAAGCAATGGCTTCAGAATTCAGTAGAAAGTGGGAAGTGGACTGTCTTAACATCAAGCTTCCTCTATCTACCCTGTGACGATGTATAAGAATATATGTCATGTTTAAAATATGATTATATAATGTGCATACAACATCAATACAAGATGTATACATATAATAGTGGTTTGGTACGCGATAATAAAGGACATACGTACATACATTACATAAATAATATGTAATTTTCTAGAAAATATAGTTTTAAAACTCGAGGTTAAACAATACAATAACTATATAAAGTTCAAATTATTAATCATATTATGTCAGGGAGAGCGCAAATAAAAGTTAATATTAACGCCTCGATCACCAGGCGTTCCACAGGGAGCGCTTCCGTTCTAACTTTTGAGGGATCCTCCTCCGCTTTGATCATTATATTTATATATGTTTGTATGTGTTAATTAGAAATGTGTGTATTTTCTGTATTGACATACTCGTACCGATGAGCTTTATAAAGATGTTACTTCACATGTCTTTGATATATTAATTATTATATTATTTATAAAATATCAATCTCTTATTATAGAGTATCATATTGTGTTAATAAGATGCACATTCAAGTACCGTCTGAAGTTCTGAATTTTCCTTTTCGTCTGAATTTTCCATAAAATTATATAATTTTAAGATTTGTTTTTATATATCCACGTTTCTAGGCAAATTCTATATAAAGTCAGAATATTTATAAATATTTCACTAAAGCTTATTATAAAAATCAGTTTCAGGCTATATCCCACACACAACAGGGAAGGCAGAGGGAACGTAGTGTTGTGACACTCCGTCCCCACTTTCTGCCAAATTCTAAAGGCGTATTGTGTGGAGAAAATCAACGTTGCGCTTTGCCTCGACACCAAAGTGAAGAAATAGACATTTAAATAAATAATTCATTTCCAACAACCAATCGCGTTTACAGTCACACTTTGTGCCCCTGTACCAAGACTGGCCTCAAACTTATTATATGTCATTCAAATTTTAGTGCATTCGAGACAACGATAAAGACAGCTTATACAATATCTTGGTTTATTTTCTTTTTATGTAGATTTATCACTAACTCAAGATGAAGTTGTTACAGCTAATCTGCAATCCCTTTTGCCACTTCGAATTGAGAGCTCTATTTTATTGCGAGTGCGGAGGAGGGGATTGTGTGATTTTGTCATAATCTACAGCGCTACTCTAACCGTCCTTTTATTAGGGTTCCGTAGCCAAGGCCAAAATATAATAATTTGTGATATAGTCGCTTCTAAAATGGTAAAAAGTGTGTCCCCTCCTCTCTCTTCTCACTTTCGAACTACAGTGGGGAAAATTGTAATAATAATTGGGATTATAGAATTCAATGAAACCTCAAACGGATATTAGTTTCGTGGCCTATGAGATACGACAAGTTGAATTAAAAATCTACTCACTTTAGAAGTCGGGTGAAAATATCATATCGAGAATAATATAGTGAAAATAAAAATGAAAAGTGATTTTTTTTCAAACAAAAAAATAAGAAAATTATTGTTGTAAAATAAAACGCCATTTATTAAGAACGAAGCACGCCGACAAACTTATTAAAGGGAAACAGCCGCATACGCCTCATTCCGAAATCAGATCGTAGGTATTGGCGACAAAGTTCAAAGTTGTTCAAGCTTTAGGAGTATTTTTATAGTAGTATGTTATTGGTAGCTATGCGTAACGGCGTCACACGAAATACAGGTATGGATAAACATCGTGAAATGAAAAAAAATCATACGTCTAAATTGTTGAGGTAACTAGATTAATTTCTTTAGGTACGGGTTAAAACATTTTACCCTATATGCTGTTCCCGTAAAAGAAGCGCTGACGCATCCACGCTGTATATTGTATATATTTGCAGCTACGAAACCCATTACAGGCGAGTCAATTCGCTCTTAGTTTTATTAATATTAAAATCAGCTTATATTATAAAGAGGTATAATCTTTCACATTTATTTAATGTAAAATGAAGCTTAAATATGATTTTCATGAGACCATTTTAGATAATTTAAACGCTTTGCTCCTAAGGAAGATCTAATTATGATATTTGGGGACAAGGCAGCCATGACAAGGTATATTTCACTCAGATAGAAATCGACATGGAAAGAAATTGTCTTCTAATAATAATTATCAAATAAATAATATAATTAAGAGATAAAATTGTTTCACAACATTATCATATACTTATATTATACAACTTTTTTTTAATGAAAAAAGAAGCTTCATGCTGTATTAGCATAAACCACGGTAGGTGATGAGAACCAAGAACAAGAAACCTATATTTATATTTTTAAATATAAATATAGAAAAAACATATATTTAAAAATATTGATGACGGGACTTATGAAAGTGAGACAAGGGTCCGGGCTATCGGTTCTTAGGGTTCCAGAGTGAGGGAAAATAGTGTCAGACACTCCGTGCCCCACTTTGCGGAAATTTTGGATGCATTGCGTGTGGAATGGTAATTGAAATTTGAAATTATAATGAATTACAATTAAAAGATAAAACTTTGAGTTTTATTTTGTTTTATTTTCATGTCAGTATTCTCCAAATCTTAAAAAATACATTTTTATGAGGAAGTCATAAACAACGGCAACGATAACAATGGCAACGATGCCAACAGAAACAATTTTGTCTCCTATAGACTGCATTCCTATAGACCAGTGGTTCCCAACCCGTGGTCCGCGGACCACCAGTGGTCCGCAGAAGCCTAAATATGGTCCGCGAACGATTTTAATTTTATGACTGGAGATGGTGAGGTGAAGTTTCTGTTTAATAGTCACAGTTAATTTTTATTATACCTATATGCATAGTGGTCCCTGCTTCCAAGAATGATATAAAAGTGGTCCTTGTTCAAGAAAAGGTTGGGAACCCCTGCTATAGACCATTCCATATAGACTGAGATTCTAGGGCCCCCAGACCTACGTCATTTTAGAAAAGCTCAAATTTTAGGGATTAGTAGTCTAACATGTAGGTAAGATTGTGTATTTTCTAATTTAAAAGTCTCTTCAGAGGAAGCGCAAAATAAAAGTACATCTCTGTCTGGGAGAATGATCGTGGAATTTATGCAGGTATGTAGGTATTAATACTTTAAAAGTAAAATAATATATAATATATAAAAAAGTTAAATAATATATAACTATAAAAAAATATATATATTTTTTAAATTAAATTAAAAATATATTTTTTTAAAAAAGAAAAGGAGGCCAGTCGTGGCGCAGCGGCACGATGTGTGACTGTAAAACCGATTGGTTGTGGGTTCGATCCCCATTCGAGGAGATGAAATATTTACTTAAATTTATATTTCCATTTCTTCGCTCTGGTGTCGAGGTTAAGCACGGCGTTGAGTTCTGCCCCTCAACACGCAATGCCTCCAGAATTCGGCAGAAAGTGGGGAACGGAGTGTCTTAACACTAGTTTCCCTCTGCCTACCCTGCTGTGTGCGGGATACAGCGTGAAGCTAATTTAATATTTTTTTTTTATTAAAAAATAATTTTCGATTAAAAATATATTCACAAACTATGGTACACTTACAAGTTACATATATGGTAATAATGACACACTTACAAGTCGCAGAGTGTTTTTGTCATCACCACTTTAAATGAAAGGACAGTTTTAACTACTCTATAAAAACCTAATACAATTAAAACAAAAGAGATTTTGCCAAAAATGAAAAAGTGATTTTTTTTAAACAAATTAAATAGTAAAATTATCGTTGAAAAATAAAACGCCTTTTGTTAATAAAAACGCACAAACACCGAGTCATAGCTTTCTGGACAGGAAAGTTGAACTTATTTTAGGTTTATTTTAGAAAATAGGTAATTGCGTACACAGTACGCGAGATATCCTTTTCTCGTTCTGGTATATTTTTTTAAGAATGAAAGTGACAGATCGGCGACGGTTTGTAGTATGTTCGTAGTAAAAGGTGTTTGTGTTATTAGTATCTATTCGTAACTGCGTCTCACTTATACAGTACGGATAAAAATCATAAAATTTATGAATCCTATGTCTATATTGTTGTCGAATCTAAAAATATTAATAGTAAATATAAGAAATAATTGTATACAAATAGATGTGTCGTGTATAGAGACCATCATAACGCGATGAGACAGACAATTGTAAGCTTTAATCGCAATTGTTGTAAGTTCGATGCCCAATCATTATTTTTATTTCGTTTCTTTGGTGAGAAAAGGGTTTGAATTTTTAGAATTTAAATTAACATGAAATGTCTAACGAAATGAAATACTACTACTGTTGTTGCCTAATTTTTTAATGCCTCTCATATTGTTAAATATATACGGTATAATAATTAATAAATATATGAAAAGGTTTTACTTTTGTTCCTTTTTCCTGTATCTATTAATTGAACTATATTATGGAACCCAATGGGAAGTACTTAGTTTTTATTTTCCGCCCGATTATGAAGGCATTGCGTGTTGAGTGGAGGAACTTAACTCCGCGCTTTTGCCTCTACACCAGAGCAAAAAAATGAAATTATTAAAAAAAAAAAATATTCGAATGGGAATCGAGCCCACAATTTGCCACATTTACAGTCACACGCTTGTGCCCCAGCGCCACGACTGGCCTCAATGAAAATAATTTTTACATATAATGATTTACGTGACCCCCAAATATCAAATTAATAGCCAGACTCTTTACCAATGCGTCAAGACGGCCTCATAAGTAAATATTTTTATGTTATAAAAGTTCCGAACAAATAACCTCAATATTCTCGAAAATAAAAATGTAGGCTAAGAAAATTAAGCAATTTTTCCTAACACCATTAAGGTCTAATTTCACTTAGTAATTTTAATTGTCAGTGAGAAGGAAAAAGTCCAAATTAACATCTAATTGTTTCGTACTTTCATTGGAACTTAAGCTTTTTAGACCAGCAAGAAAACAAAACAGGAACAAATTTCATAATTTAAATGTTAATTTATTTTGTTCTCAGAATAAACAGAAAACAGTCAAAATAATCTTATCGTAACTGTAAATGTTGATGGATTCTCTTCAAATATTATTGCATCCGTTTCATTGCTAGTATCTTTTTAAAATGCTAACTTTAAAAAAACTTAAAAAAACATTTGATTTTGCCTCGAAATCTTTATAAAATCCTCGAAAATCGAAAAATCCTCTTTGTAATGTAAAAAGGATTACCTTAATATAATAAATAGATGATTTAATAAATTCTACAGTATTTTTGTGTAAACACTTTTCGACCTCGGCACAGATACATAAGTGACACGTCACTTTGTTTTATTCTTTTACCGTCAATTCAAAAAAGCGGACTCTTAATAAAACTTTGATAATAAAACGTCAAGTTTCCACCACTTTACTTAGAACCCACAATCGTCATACTCAATTAACATCATTATATCGACGGCAGCAAAGAACATGAAGACAACTGCATTTTTGCCAAAATAGTTTTTTTACATAATTCAACTTAGAATTCCATGTTTTATCTTGTAATATTTTTTTTTCATCAAAAACATTGTTTTTTACCCCAATTTTCTCACGTACATAAAGACATATACACCATTTTTTAAGAAATGCCGAAGTAAACCCGGATATATACAATAGTCCGTGTGTACGTGGGGCGATTCGGCGCGTTCGCATGCTATAAACAAAGATATCTGGCACTTGTTCGTTTTTAGTTTGTCCGATCATCAGTTATCTCACTATATTTGCATTGTTTAATTACCTTTTAGTGTTATCAAAGTATGAATAATGTAAATATTTGTGCATTTATTACAATATATGTAAGTAATTTTTTAATAGAGACCAGTCGTAGCGCAGTGGCACAAAGTGTGACTGTAAAACCGACTGGTTATGGGTTCGATCCCCACTCGAGGAGATGAAATATTTACTAATTTATATTTCCATTTCTTCGCTCTGGTGTCGAGGCAAAGCGCGGCGTTGAGTTCTGCCACTCCAAAATTCGGCAGAAAGTGGGGAACGGAGTTTCTTAATACTAGGTTCCCTCTGCCTACCCTGCTGTGTGCGGGATACAGCGTGAAGCTAATTTAATTTTATTTAATTTTAATTTATTAATATGCAAAGAATTATCATGAACTATTGAAAAAACAAACGTGATTTTCTTTTATTCACGAATGGGTTACCGAATCTTATTGATCAATAATAAGTTGATGCAGTCAAACAGCAACAGCTATGATTTTTTTTTTAGAAAATATGTAGGTTTCCGAAGTGTTGGCCATCCAGATGATATTTCGACAAGTTTTAATACAGAAAACTCAGTTCATGAGGACGATGATAATGAACAATATAATTCTGAGATTCTAATATATCTTAACGACCTGTTAAATATTTCTAGGGCGGAAACATTATTACAGATATCCAAATCAAGATCAGTTACTCCTGTTTCTACAGACTATGCTTCCTTTGCTTCTTGTTCTATTAATAAATCCCTAATTAAAAAATCCGGCTACATTACTTAGTGAAGTAATCGAAGATAATATTCGATTACTTATTAGTACAATTTCATGGGGATCTAAAATAAGTTCTTTTTACTATAAACATTTACGTTTTAATTTCACAATTTTGATATAGAAAACAAAAGAGGATTATGTTATATGTGGGCCGAGATGATGCTAAACGACGATTCAACGAAGTAGCTAAAAGTTGCAGCAATAGGAATTAAAGATATACAATCTGATAACTGTGGGGGCCAAAATCGTAATCGATCAGTACTTTTAATCTACTTGTATGCTGCTAAAAAGTTTAAAGTGCATGTAAGTCATAGATTCCTAAAAAAAGGGCAGGCAGGCAGGGCAGGAAGGTGACAGTGTGCATGCCCTAATCGGACGATCTTCCAAAAGAAAAATAATATACACACTCCAAGAATGGTATACCTGTGCAAGGTGGTGCAAAGTTAATGGGTAGCCTTAAGAAGTAATTGAAGTCTCTTTAAACAATATTTTAGACTTTAAATCTTACACGAACGCAATATACATGGAAGAAAGATTTTAATAACGAAAAGATTGAATCGAGTTAGTTTAGAGAGATAAAAGTGGATCCAAACGTTATTAATCCATATGTTATTGATTACAAATGTGATTTAAATGAAGCTTATTCAATGTCAATTGATTGATTGTCTATGATTTTATTAATATGATTGTGGCTGATATGCAAGTACCAGAAATAGACAAAAATAACACTGAGGTTCTACAAAGTGCTTACACCAATGCCTTGCCAATAACCACAAAATAGCGAAATATAAAGATTCGATTTCTATCTGTGAACAGAATGTAATTCCTTCGAGAAACCACATTTTTTATAAAATCGTAATTCATACAGCCATAGAAAATATGATTTCTGACGAAGAAGACTAAATAAGAAGGAGAGAGAGATTGTAGACTTTTACTATAATTTATTATAAGAAAAATGCTAAGATGGTAACCGCTTGTGATATTATTTAAATAAGATAATTCAAACATCAATAAATTGAAAATTATAGGAGTAACATACATAGCTTTTTGTAGATTTACTCATATGACAAGAATGATTAATTAGACATTTTGTCTTCTCCATTTCGATAAAGCTTGTTTGAGATGATGCGTTCAATTATTGCGATAAAAATTAGCTTTATTATTTAGAACACTGAATTAGTATACGTTTCTGTTAACTGTTATGTATGGTTGATTGTTTATGATAAACATTTTGTTATTTATCTACTTCAGCTTTATGCATTTCCTTTAACATTACAGCTTTTTTATTAATTTTTATTGTTTTATTAGGCACTTGAATCTTATAACAATTTTAATATATCTGCAATTATCGGAAGCTACAACTTTATAATGGCGAAGTATTTTGAGACAACTGCAGTATTTCAGTGGTAATCATATCTACATGTTTTATATTGATGAAATTAGTTATATATAATCAAAAAGAATAGTAATAACTCATTATATATATAACATTATTTAAGGATAAGTAATAACCGTGTCCCAAGTAGAAACGAATATATGGCAGTTGACTCAG